>RXPK01000785.1:0-107729 GCA_004143645.1 Protaetia brevitarsis
AAGGTGCTCTCGTCAGGTATATTATGTTTGCAATATTTTTCAGAAATGATTTCAAATTAACATTGTTTAATCCTTTAATGGTATGGGTAACAAAATTATGCGTTACACGGATTCGTATTATATTCTCTTGTTCTGAGTTCGTGAAGTGATGCTACACATTGACGTATAGATTGTTGCACACATGCGGATCGCTTTAGTTTTTCACATTTTCCAATATGTGATGGAGTTTTAGCGTGTTGATCAATCAGGTATTTTCTCTCTCAGAAGACACCTACAACAACAATTGTCATTTTATATCAAAAGTTAAAGAATTTAAAAACAATTGTAAAGCTTTTAGTAAAATTAAAGTTACTAGTTTACTGCAGGCTCGACAAAATATTTTGTCGCCATCCTTTACCAGTTCAGGATATTGCTTAATCCATAAAGACATTTTTGTTCGCTATACTCATTGTATATACGCATAGTAAAAACGTAACACAATTACATGCTGTTTCGCTCAAAGATATTCAATGACTGAATAGTTTATTTGGGAATTACTGATAATAAAACGTATTTACCACATCCCTTCTGCTAGGCGAAATTAAACACGTGCAGTTCTTGGAAAAAAGTATTAGAAAAACCAATGTAAAAGATTTATCGTTCTGAGAATTGTCGGTTGTCGATCTACATTGAGAATTACTAGGAATTTTTACTAATAGAAAGGATAAGAAAAAGCTTAAATATGCAATATATGCAACTTTTGTAAAAATATGTATAGAAATGCCTAAATATGCAATATATGCAGTCACTAATTAGCGCTAATTAACTTCAATTAGTGTAATACGTCTACATATAGACTATAATTAAAGATATGCAAAAAAATATATATATATGCACTTTGCATATAATCCGGTCTCTACTTACAATAAATTCCCGTATGACACTTGACAAATTACATTAATTGTATGTAATGTTTCAACTTTCATAGCAAGCCTGGGCAATTCAGGTGATGCTATGGCGCTGTGTTACAGTCTCTCCTTTTGGATACCACGCACTGCCCTCAGGTGGGATCCAAAATTTGTAAAAATATTTGATTATTGACAACAGGCTGCCGAACTCAATTTCTTCTTTCGATTAGCTTCCACCGTCTGTGTATTGCTGGTCTTTGGGCGATCGCGCAATCTAATCCGTGCCACTGGCCTTGGGTCTTCCTGCGTCTCGGGGGCGAGGTACTTTCTCAATGCCAACAAATGGCACTTTCTTAGGGGCGCCTCAGGATTCTCGGGGCAGAAATTTCGAACGAAAAGGGAGAGATCTTCTCCGGATTGAGGTATTGTTCGCCTCGTTGTGGGGCAAACTTGGACGAATAGTGTTTCGCAGCGATGTTTAAAGCGTGGACATCCACCAACACTTTGTGTTCGACTTCATAGCACTTGCTGAAGTGCCGACGACATACTTCTTTGCCCGATTTTGATTTTCCCCATGATTTTACTACTGGGACCAATAGTTGGTCGAGTTAATTTACCCGCAACCTGATTTGTTCGACACGGTGTATCTCTTTTTGTCGTCGTGTAGTTCCTTTCAGCGCGATTTAGAAGACGACTAGCGTATGCAACGGGTCTCTCATCGTCTGGCTCCCCCTGGAGGAGACATGCACTCAATACATAGGAACTGACGCATGACGTCCGTTTTCAGAGTATAGGGTACTCCAAGTTTAATACCCTGAACCTCACCAGCTGGTTCCAACTCCACTATGTTTAGAGTGACTCCAGCGACACTGGGTTCCTTCCACACTTTATTTATGAAAACTAAATTATTACAAATCATTCCAACCTCGTGCTCCACCTAAAAACGTACTACACGAGGTTACCTATTCTAAGTACTATATGGGTTCCATAACAATTGAAATGATCTTACTTAACTAAATAATTTCCCTATGATTCTTCGACCATATGAATACTACTTTTGAGAATGATGAAATATGTGAAATGTGATTAGTTCACATAATCGTGAGTCTACTGTAAATCAGTCAGCTATCAGTTATTATTAAATGCGCCATGAACGACTTTCCTTATCTGCCAGCATTCGCCAAGACACTGATTATATATAATATACTTATATAAAATCAATGGCCACGGATAAGGGAAAACCATGGCAAAAACCTTACTCTGGGAGGATCTGGAAGAAGTCCCAGACCTTATTACTGTTAGCCGCAAATTATTATTATCCTTCTGAGTGCCGAAGAAGCAGCCTCCGCGTCTCCTCAAATTCCGACAGCCTTACCGTTCTCGCGTAGCTGCTCCCTTTTTCACACATTCGAAGTTGAACAGGAAAGATGATGACCTAAAAAACAAACAAAACAATAGCAGTACCTATTCTAATACTTAATAATGTAATCCTAATTATTCTAACCAATAGTAATTAAATAAAGATTTATATTTCAAACAGTTGTAGTTTAACACCAATTCCGACCACTAAACAGCATAAAATATTCATTTATAAACGTGCTACACTACTAACTATCTAAATATCATTCCGTAGCTTATCTAGTTTTTTAGCAATATTACTAAAAAATTTCCACCATTCGATCGACTCATTATCTCTAATATTAGTTTCGCGTTGCGGCCAATTTAACCCCCTAGCTAATGCCCTAACCTCCGTACGCGACCGCCACTCATCAGTGAGTGGACATTCTAATAAGACATGCCCTCGCACACTCACAAAGCGAATCATTAACCCTCCCAATTCTACATAAATATAATTTAAAATTACCGTGACCTGCTATTAATTCTACCGCCTGATACGATAAATTAACCCTCATTTCCCTAAAAGGTGTAACGCTACCGATAAATTTCCTAGTCCACCTCCCATTTAAAGTATTATCCCACCTACTCTGCCAATCATTATCAAGTTTATCTCTAAACGCTTTTTTAACTACACTATCCGAAATTAGCCCAAATCTAATAATCAAGCTATCTCCCCTAGATACCGCCTCTTTCGCTAATTGATCCGCCCTCTCATTACCGATTGTACTTACATGAGCCCTAGTCCAAAAAGTTTTATACCCCCTCATGCAACATATCCCAAGTATCTGGATCATCCCGAAAAGTACCATTTAAGCCTTCACGATGAAGTGCATACCTAAAAGTGACTTACTGTAATCATGCCCGTGCGTAGATTGCGTCCTTCGATGATCACATCTACCTCGAAGCTTTTTGTGGTCACTCGTCTTGGTTTACCATCGGCCATGGTCATTACCTCACAAATTATTTTGCAGAAAATGACGGTACAACTTGTGGCCTACAATAGTTTGCTTAGCTCAACAGTCGAGAAACACCAAACCGTATTTATTCGCAGTCTTCACTTGTGCCAAAGCTCTGTGTGCGCCACTTTCCATGCTCGTAGTCAAAACTTCTAATGAGGTTGTTGCGGCAGTTTCACTTTTTGTTTTGAAATTGGGACATTGCGTTGTTTGTGGCATCCATAACAAACTAATGGGCTCCCGACTTCCGGAGAGGCAGGCGGCTTTGCATGTATGTCCTGTGCTGGCTGGGAAGTTTGCCTTGCCGCAAACTTTCGGTAGTCTTTCTGTACGTGCCCAAAATTCCTAAAGAAATTACACTTCGGGCGTGTCTTCTGTAATCTCGAAGCAGGATGCATTTCTGTTTCCTTATACGTGTCCTCGATGCTCGCTACCTGCTCGCGAGGAAGTTACCGTCTAATCCTCGTATTTAACAAACTATTTAACAAACTATAACTAATTATATTGATCTTATGATCGTTGTGTAAAACAGGGGTTGGTGACAGCTTGGATAGCAGGGCCCACGCCTTGGTAACAAACAACTCCATGGCTTCTGTTGAACTTTACTCTCCAGAAAATAATTGTCTAAAAATCTTGTAGTTTGATTTGCTCTCATCAAAACTGTATCTCAGCGATACTAGGCTTGTTCGCATGTTGTAATAGTGGCCTTTGTGCCTTACCACCATGTCGCAGCAACATTATCCAGTAGCATGGGCAAATCCTTTGTCGCATTCTCATTAGAAACGTTCACGCAGTCCTTGTATATACTTATCATCGCATCTATAAATGCCTCAACACACTCTCCTTTTGCTCCAGGGAATCGCGATTTACAATCTGCAAAATTCCCACTTTGTTATTATTTATTAAACAAATTATTTTCTATGATAATAAAAGTGCAGTGCACTTAGAACATACTTCTACAGGTAAAATAGAATTTCAAAATTAGAGAGGAAACGAGGCTTGAAAAGTCACAGTTTCGTCATTTTATGTCAGTTCTAACGTCGCACATAGGGGCAGTTAAAAGTTGAGATTTGGAGTATTTATTAACGTGTAGTAGCTCTTGTAATGATAATTTCTGGAATTGGAAAATATGATTACTTACCTCAATAAAACACTTTGAAAGAATGCCTTTTCGTGACGGGTAAATTCTGCTGCATTTGTAAAAATATAGACGATACAACACGAGGATTAGGGGAGGGATTCCACACGTTTAGGATAATCATCCGGCTGTAGGTACTGTATCCTTTGTAGACGGTATGGAGGTAAGCTTTGTTCGAGAAGTGATTGTATTGCTCTTGCTTGTGCGATGCCTAATTGAATACTAATTCTTCGTGAGCTAATCGTTGCATCTCTTACTATATCCAAAATATCTGTCGCTTCCTCTAAATGTTGGCGAGTAGCTCATTCAGAAGTTGTATTAACACTACGAAGCTTTCCGACCTCGCTCGGTTTGTTGAACACTCTGACAAATGCATTGATGTCTCTGCTGTGGATACCGTTGACAATAGCGGTTGCAGCATTTCCATTACAAAATCCATCAACAAACACTATATTGGCATATTCTAAATTAGAATAAGTATGTGGTATTTTGTAACATTTTAGTCGTAGAAACTCAAAAATAACAACGAAACTACTGTCACAATGACTCAATATCAGTACAAGAAAGTTATTTTTATTATTTTTTTGAATACCGAAGATAAAAAAAAACGGATAACAGCACTTGAGTTTCTTTACATTATGTACATAATAAACTCCTGCAATTTAGTTCGTTCCTTCTGATTCACCCTGATATATTGTTTATTCAGTTTGTTAGATTGTATTCAAACGTCAAAAGAATATAAATACCCAGAAAGAAGGCAACAGAAACTTGTTTCCAGTATCACTTTTGAAAAAGGCTGGTATGCTAGAAATTAGAGCTACAACTTTTTTTTTATACAATTTGATTTTTTTCCTTTATACACTTTTTCCAGAATGACTTTCTTACCATCTAGTCCATGATTTAATTTCGCGTCTAGCATTACTGCAAAAAAACTTCCTTGTGACGATAAAACGTAAATGATCCCAATTTCCGTTTCCTCTCCTCTTCGAAAAGTACACATCAACAAAGTTTATTCCGGTACACTTCTAAGTAATGAAACTCTCGCAATCTTAATTCCGCCCCAAATCTAAATTCGAAGTTTCCTGCGGCTGCCTTGCGATTATTCTTGTTACGCGAAAATTTAATTTCTTCAACTTTCTTACGTCATACGCGCAACGATAAATTTCGAATACCTCACCTCATCATTCGTGCAAAATGTTTATTATCACGAGCCCCATATAACCGTTTCGTGTAATTCAGAGCGTCACGAAGGAGTTAATTTCCTTTTATTGGCGAGAAAACGTGGCAGAGTCGTTTGTAACAGTGGTGAATAATGAAGGAGATGTATTGACGCACGCAGCACAGTTGAGTAGGACCGGGTACGAGCTTAATCCCTTTATTGCATTAATCATTCAGTTTGTACCACACGCGTAGGTATATCGTAAGACAAGCATGACGTTATAAATTTGCGCGTGAACCTTTGACTAGTCTGCACTATCAAAAGCTCAAAGCTATCTCTAATATGCAACGTGGAGTACAAACAATCAACAACGTACTCTTTGCCGTGGTCCTTGCACCAGCTAATTAATCTTGTTTTAAGCGGAACACACTACTGTCTTCACAATTTACTTTGTCTCATACACCTACATAAAATTTGTCAAATGAGTAATCAATAAAGTGCAAAGTAAACAAGGCGATTTAGTATCAACTGCATAGTAGATAGATTATATTATCAATAGTCATTTAGGATTATATTAAATAAACCATATCTAACTGAGAGTTCAAGCAACTATTTAACGCCAATGTAAAAAAAAATAGTTTCCACACTATCTCCTCTAAGTACACGATAGCTACGTATATTATTTTGTCGGTAGCTATACAAACATTGACTTCCTCGATATCTAGAAATTAAATATTTTATTTATTCAATAAATTATTTATAACTATAGATTTTTTAAAACATCAATCACTATTAAAAAAATATATAAACATACAATGTAAAATGATCGGTATTCTGGCAAATGCGAATGTTTCCAAACATTTCAGTTCATATACGGAAAAAAATTGCGGCAAATTCTATTATAAAATCATAAAATTTTACTACAACTTGCACTAAAATAGCAGATTATTGCAATTTGTAATATATTTTTCTAAACATTTGTAGATAAGTGCTGTATTAATATATTTTACAATTTGTAACACTTACCTAAACAAGGTAAGTCAATCTTTTCAGTATTTTAGTACAAATTTTAACACCAAACACCCATTATTATATTTTCCTACAGCAAGGTAACTGTTAGTTTCAATAAATACAGTAACTGTTTGTATTATACTGCAATGTTATTGTTAAGTGTAATAGAATCTTAAACAATTTTGTAGGTAAAAAAATGTAGTACTTTGTTTTTATAAAATGTTTTATATTTAATTAATGTATACGCTTGAGATTAATACATAATATACATATATACATTATGTATATTATACATTAAAGTTTGTGTGTTACTGAAGTAAAATTGGGTTATTTTACATCGAGATCCACACTGGTAGGATAACTTCAAAAATTTGAAACGATACACATACATTTAAGTAATATTTAGTCGAAGTCAACATTCTTCAAAATCTTTTGAAAAAGCCGCTATCATTTGAGGAACAACTTTTAATTAAGAAGAAGGGAAGGGCTATTTCAGATCTTCAAATAAACTACACTTTCCCAAGTAAAACTCGAAGTTATAATAGAGTATTCAATAAAAATATATATGAAAAATATGAATGGATGCGCCCATGTTCACTAACAAATAAATTATTTTCCTCTATCGGCTTAATTTTTAAGAAAGAGGTTAGTGCGTGGAATGAACAAGGGTTGAATGATTTAATTCATATCGCACATATCGCAGAGAGAACAAAGAAACACGAAAATTCCGTTGCTCACATGAATGCATGCCTGGATTTTAGTGTTCTAAGGAAAGTGAACATAGGTGAACAGTTAGACAGTGCTTATTGCGACATAAAATTAAGTAATACGAAGATCTGGAAAAAAAAAGTGTCATATTTTGCGCTGGTTAATTATGTGTATAAAATTTTGCAATTTTCCTAGATTTTATGCACAAAAAATAGGTACGTTTTTATTTTGTAGTAATAGATAAATAAATTAAATTCGAAAGTATACTTCCTAATTCTTTTATTAATATACTGTAAGATCAAATTGTTTTGGCTACTAGTTTCGACATATGGTAGTAATTTCTTTTCTCGCGACGTCCGGTCAGCGAATCATACAATTATAATCCAATTTTAATGCACTCTTTGCTAAGTTTTTTTAATCCGTTTAATAATGAGGTGTATTCAAAATTGCTATTAATTTAAATACGTGAAATGTTGTTCTTATATATTATTATTTTTAAATATTAAAAAATGAGGCATTTACTTACTCTTTAAGAAAAACGATTTTAAACTTTTAAAAATCTTCTGAAATCTCAAATCACATATGCTAACTCAACTTTTTTCGAGAGATAAATAAAATCCACACAAAAAAAAAAAACCATAAAATGAGTGAATTGAAATTGCACTTGTTGGCAAGTGCAGGTAGGAAAAGTGGGATGTTTTGCTTCTACCGTCCTAGCAACAAATTAACATTAATCAAGCTTTTTTTGCGTTGCTTTTCGTTATCCATCTTGTTTGAGACTTATTTTCTTCTAATTTCTACACGACTCTGTTTCAATTTTTTTGTTGAGAATTTTTTGATTCCTTCTCTTTCTGACTAATTCGGTGGAATGGAGGTTACACGTTTCTAATCAAAAAAAATTGTCAATTTCTTTTCTATATTCTCTATTCTAGGGCATTACAACGGCTCTCAATCTCAAAGTTTAAATTAAAATTAAACAAAAAATATCTCCCATAAAATTAATAATTGAGTATACTGTTACTTACATTTACCTGTTTCGTTTTTATTTTCAATGTCTCTTTAGACCTTTAAATATCTATAAACACAATATTTCGTACATAAAAATTTCTAGTATGGATTTTTCATTTACCGAATTACCGGCAATTTTTTGTAAATTACGGGTAATCGATCTGTGATTAAAAAAACTAATTGTTCATATGAACCTCAATATTTCGTCAATTTATTAGCATCCAAGTAATATTACTGGATTATTTTATCATGTATTTTGTAACTAAACAAAAAAAAATACTTGTATTTATTATGCAAATGCACCACCACTAAAATTTACCTAAATCATATTAACCCAATGATAATGCAATTCTAGTTCTACTAAAATAATGTATGCGTGTGTATTAATTATTCTATGCAAATATTACACAGCTGTTACAAAGAAATCGCTAAGAAATCAAAAGAAAAATACGCCGAATCTCGCTTCGGTGTCTACAGGTAGGTACATAATCGGCTCGACTATGTTTTGCTTAACGACTAAATAGAATCGGCATCTGTATGAACCGATATTTGAATCGTTTAGCAAAAGAATCAGAATCGTTAAGAAAAAGTTCCGATTTTTCTTAGAACTTGCTCTACAACATCAGAAAATAATACACTAACTAACATGCAAAGTCCATATAATTTAAAAAGACACTGCTTAGCAACTCAGAATGTACAAGAATTTTTAACATTCTTTTTTGCAGACATTATAAGTAAATTCGATAAATAAAAAGAAAAGTATACTTTTTATGCCTACGTCGCAATCTATATCTAAATTTATCATATGGGAATGCTATTTTAATCAATTCTAAAGTTTCAGTTTGAGTTTCACCCAACTTGTTATCATATATTTTTGCCATGCTCTTACTTTTTGAGTAGGTATGCAAAACACTGACAATTTAATAATTAATTTGTATAAACGTCGAAAGCTAAATCAAAGCTTACTGGAGAAAAACGGTTTCATTTTCTATTCTTGCAGTTACAAAATTTTAGTTACGAAAGAAGTTCTAGCACCAGTCTTGTTATTTTGTAATATATCTTCGTAAGGTATTATAGCGTCAATATCAAAAACATTCAAATCAAATCTATTTACCCAGACGCTTTCATCAGTTTTAAAGGAATATAAATCTCTAAAAACAATTATTGTTGTTTGAATTTAAACATATGGGTGCACAATGCTGGAAGACAATTCACTCTTTTCTTTCAATAAGAAACAGACAAACATTATAAAGTTGTAAACACGTAAATATATTTTTATCATTACAGGTTTATCGTGAGTACAATACCACCAGAGTTGGACAGATTACGACTGCAACGCAAATAAGATAATTTCAACAAATAGGTAGGATAATAAGAACTAAGTTATACAAAAAGAAATAATTAGTATATATACTTACATATGTTTGAATACTTACCGGCTTGGTAATTTATAAGTATAAATAAATATATCAACAAAGAAACGTCCTGAATAAGAAAGCATTATATTGCTTACTCGTACAAATAAGTATAGCAGTGTACTCTACATATGTATATGTATTTTTATTGCTAAGTAGCGAAATGTTTTCTGTCTAATTAAACAAAGTGTTTCTAGCCGTATATTTGTGGGCATGTCAGTGCACCTACCGATTGAATAATTATCATTAATTACCGTGTGTAGACCAATATTTAATTAAAAGCGAAACTATAATTATGTGTTTCGCTTTGTTAACATCTAGTACCGCGTTAGTTGATATGATAATATTCAAAACATCAAAATTACTAATTGCAAATGTTAATTCACGTGTGATTACGTCATTAGGATCATTTCCAAATAAATTGTTTGTGAAGATTGTAGTTAGGTTTTTTTTTTAAAAAAAGGAAACGGTATTATATAATGTTCCATTTTGAAAAAAAAATTGAATAGAAAATTAGTAGAAACAAAAAAAAAATAGAGCGCTAAATATAATTTTAAAATACTTATAGAATACAAATTATAAGCATAACATTTGTTCAATATTCTTAGTAATTTATTTAATTCAATAATTACGTATAACTTTGTACGGTCTTTGGGTATTGTAGGGCTTTTTAGAATGCAAGATTTCTGACGCGTTCTACATGCGCGCTACGGTGCGTATTTAACTGTAATATCAATCAGCAAACAGTGACTCAAACATTGTTTCATGCAACACACACAAGTTCTCAATCATTGATTTTTATCTTTAATGTCTATGTATTTTATCAGTTAAAAAATATTTTAGTGATCACAGTTGTTAAATTGCCTGTCTTTTTGTATGTACGTTTAGTGTGTTAGGATGTTCTTTGTTGTGGGAGCCGTCTGATATGGAGTCTCCGCAAACTCCGCAGCCTCTTGACTTATTGTATTTAGCCTCCCATTTCCTCTACCCATTAAATTATACCAGCCATTTCAGGATCTAAGTACCCTGCACTAATCTGTACAGGTCTTTTGCTGGTTGGTCTAAGTAATTCTCTGGGTTCATTTTTGGCTTGCCAAAATTGCCTGTCTTTTTGCGTCCAAAGCCTCGCATTCCCACAGAACGTGGCATGCGTTCTCTGCCATCTCATTATGCAGTCAGCCGTTAGTATATCCTGCGTTGATTCCAATTTTCTGTAGGCGTTCTTTCAGTGCACAGTGTCCTGTTAGAAGACCTGTTACGATGCGAAGATGATTCCTACAAAGGTGCAGTAGTTCTTCGGCTTTCCTTTTTGACGGTCCTTTAATAAAGGCCTTTCTATGAATTTGCCTGATTTTATTATTCCAGTGTTCTCTTTGTTTCGCTTTGATCCAACTCCTTACCGCCTCTCGTACTATGTTTTTTAGACACTTCTAGCATAGGTTCTAAAGCTATATATATAAAGCGATGAACATAATAAGTACATTTACAAAAATGAATGATTATTTCAAACATAAGGAAATACACACATATACCTGAACCCAAAATGGGTGCTAGAAGCCTAAAGTCAGTAATCGACTCCCTTATAATGAGCTAAAAAACCAAAACAAACACACAACGCATACCGATCTGCAGAATATGGAAGTGACCACCATTTAATAAAAGCTAAATTAATAATGCCAGTAATGGATAATAACAAGCATCAACAGAACGAAAAGAAAACTAACACCAAAGTAACCAAGGTTGTAATACCACAATACAACTTGGAGAGTTTTAGGAACAAAGGTACATGAACAGAAAACAAACGAAGATTTTACCAATGAATTCCCATACACATGAAACAACAGAAAATCTATAATTAAAACTATGCATCAGCCAGCAAAATAATCATTAAGGCATAAGGTACTTGAAAAGAAAAATACGAAGCTGTAGATGGAACGATCAACTTCAAGATATGAAAGAACTGAAACAACAATATATACCATGGATGGTTAAAAAACTAAAGAGGAAGACCATTGAAAGGAATGTAGAGAAGGTTTTGTCTAGATCTAAACTGGCTGTGATTGATGACAAGAGCCAAAGTAATAATAAATGTCAGGAGTTACTTAGAAGGCCGACAATCCAGAAAATCATGAGAATTTATAAAAAAAAAGAAGTAACGATAAACTGTAAATCACCAAAAGAATGCCAAGACAAATCATTGTTTGTAGAACATAGAACTGAATATAGCAGCCTATCTCAAAACAAAATATAGATTTCAAGCGGATCAGAGGGTATTCCTACACAGTTGATAAAGGACGAAACAGATAAATTGTTTAATATTCTAACAGAAATCTTCAACAAACGTCTTATCAGAGAACCAGTGCCACAAACTTGGAAAAGGAGTATGGATTACAGCTATAAATTGAAAGCGAAATAAGGAATAATGCAACAATTACAAAGGCGTAACAACAATGACTATAGTTTTCTTAGTAACTTGTATGTGAAAATTAATAAATGACATTATCTGCGAGGAATATCAACTATGTGAATATAAAGAACAATCGCGGTTTTAAGCGGTCAACTAACAATTAATGGTATATTCAGTTTATGCCAAGCAATGGAAAAGATAATCGTCAGGTCACAAGAAGTGTACTTTAACAAAAATACTCCAAACTGTGGTACTGATAATACTGTAAACTTCTCCTAAACCCCACACCACAAACTGCACTAAACGTTTCGATAGCAAAGCTATCATCATCAGCAGAAACACGGAACTTCTTTCTTCTTCAGTGTTTCCGCTGATGATGATAGCTTTGCTATCGAAACGTACGTCCAGTTTAGTGCAGTTTGTGGTGAGGGGTTTAGGAGAAGTTTACAGAAGAAGTGTACTTATCACTGGTAGATTTGAAGAAAGCGTACGACACCATTTCTGTCTCAGAGTTATGGAAAGTCCTGAAGAAAGTAATATACATAAAATCAGTCCATCACACTATCAAAGAGACACTATAACCAAAATAAAAATAGGGAACAAATGACTTCATAACAACAAAAGACCTCGGACAAGGTTACTGTATATCCCCGATTTTATTCAACATATGTGTTGATGAAATGTTAAGAGTATGGAGAAAAGAAAGTGTGCATGAGATTGGCTATTGGAAATACAACCTTATATACACTGCACTATGCAGACGGCCAGGTGGTGTTTGTACTGGACAAAGAAGACCTAATTTATATGTCCAGCAAGAAAAGAATCACCTGAAGATATAAATCTCGAAGAACAGATTAAAAGTTGTAAGGAATGTATATATCCAGGCATAAAGCTAACAACACAGTGATGAAACAATGAAGGATTTTACAAGATCTAAAGAGAAACATATAATAATAGCAAAAGAGGACAAAACACCTAATATATATTTAAATAAAAAAAAAATAGAGCAACTATACAATTTTAAATATTTTAGCACAGTAATAGAGAGGCATGAAAAACTAGGCCAAGCGATTAACAAAAGATTGGGTGAAGACCCAGAATTTATAATGAAAAATATATTTCTTCGAAAGTAACACAGAAATAGTGAAGACGATAGTTAGACCGACAATACTTTACGGAAATGAATCTTAAACAGAATAAAAATTTAAATTAATGGCCAAGAACTGAGAATTATACTAATCCAGAACAGCTAATAGAGGAACAATTGAGATGAAGTGTAGGCATGTTTGTCGCATGCCAGAACAACGAATTGCAAAAAGATATACGAAGCGAAGACAATTGGAATGAATGTAAATGGAAGATCAAGAAAAACTTAGAATGATGTAATAAAAGAGGATGTGGAAAACAGAAATATACCATAGGAACACTATAAGAAAGTGACACGAATTAGGAAGAACTGGAGAAAAATATACTAAGCAACAGATTAAACTCAAATCAGCATAACAATGAATGTTACGTGTAGAGTTGGGCATTTGTCCGGCGGAGCAGATACGTATCGCGATGCGGGCCTCAAATAATGTAATATAAATAAAGCAGATCAATCGTATTATTGTAATTTAGTATGTGTTTATAAAACATAAGTCATATTAATAGAGTTGTGCAAATTTTCCTTGGGGACAAAATCGGACAAAACGGGCGAATAAACGGGCCACCTTGCGATGCATTCGCATTTTATATCACTACATACGTTATAAAATAAAAAATTTAACATTTTATAAGAAAAACAGGCACTGTTGTTACTGACTTGCAACTCTACGGTTCATCTGCTTTATTGGAGTACATTAGTTGGAGCGCTCGTTTTGAATACGTACCTGCCGCGCCGGAAAATTTGCCCAACTCTAGTTATGTGTTAATATATCATAATTTTGATAAAACATATAAACGATTTGAGCAACTCCACAGAGCGTTTTGGATTAGAAATTCCCTTAACCATCGTTAACTTCAGGCATTTTTGTTTTCAGAAGACACGCTTGTAGCTAATATGGATTTTCAAACTTAATAGCGCAAAATATCAATCAATTCCAATTAAATATGGATGAATAGCGCCATATATTCAAAATCACACACAGCCTGTGTCAGTGTCGGAATACAAATCTGATTATTTTGTTGCTCTGCCAGGCGTTCCTCAAGGAGGTGACTTAGGGCCTCTATTTTTTGTAATATACATCAAAGATATAGTGACATGTTTTGACAATTGTCCTTATCAGATGATCTTTAAATCTATAGTGCCATTTATTCTGTCTCTGAGCGTCTTCAAAGCGACCTAGATAGATTGCCGTTATATTGTAAGCAAAACTAATTATCTATAAATGCAAATAAACGTTTTCGAATAACTCACTAGAAAACAAATTAAAATGGGCTAACTATAAAATTCACAATAATATGCTGGAATGAGTAGAGAAGATTAAAAATCTGGGTGTCTAAACTCTCTTAACTCACATGTTAATAAATGTGTGGAAAAAGCATTCCATATGCTGGGTTTTATCATTCGTTTCACAAAACAATTTAAATCTGTTGTCTGAAAAGCGTATACTTTGCATATATTCACAGCCATTTGGTCATTCGTTGTATTTGGAATCCTATTACACATACATAATTCGTATTGAGAAAATTCAACGTGAAATTTTGTATTACTTGAATAAAAAGAAGGACTCAATGCTATTGAATCAGGTTATGTAAATACTAAGGATTAATAACACTTTCTGCCAGTTGCCGCTCAATGAACAATGAACGGCGCTGTTGTCGCACTGAAATGTTTTCATGATCTTTTTTGACTGTCCTGATTTACTAGCCCATTTTGATCTGAGTGCGCCAATTCGATGATTCAGAACGCATCCGTTTTTTGTGTGTCTGCTTATAGGTCGAATTACTGCTCAAATTCACCTATTAACAGACTTACAAAAACTTTTAGTTTGTACTGCTGATGTCTTCCATCTTCCTTAAGCAAAAGCTGAGGGACACAATTCTTGTATCAGTCACATCACTATACATTTATCTATATTATATTATCTGCAATTTACTAACTTAATAAGCGCAACAACGCTATTTTAGCGGCATAAAGTCAACTTTTTAATAAGTTTCGATATGAAAAAAAGATTGTAGGTTTAAATTGACTACATTAGCAAAACCTTCGCAAATATTTAGAGTTTAATATCTTAATACTCGCTTCCATTACATTTCCCACTATCTAAATATACACATCAAATAGTCGACCTATAGTCAGGGCATGGCAAGTCTGAACTATTCGAGAAGGGAGATAGCATGAATTACTTTATTTCGCCAACAAAATGCAACTGCGCGCTATCGACTGAAGCGATCACGTGGTATTACCAACGCATCCCACTTCCCTCTTGCCGAATGGTTCCGACATATTATACCCCGACTATAGGTCGACTGTTTGATCTGTATACTGTAATCGTCAGAATTTAATCATAGTTCAGGAAAGCAGAAATTAGGAAAGAGAGCGCCGCTTAAAAATAGAAACAGACATATAACCGTATCTCACACACATGACTAACACCCAATATCGTTTCAACATCGGCAACGGCACGTATTGCAAGGTCATTTTATGCCTGGTATAAGATCCCTATATTAAAATTAAAATTTGTCGACTACGGCATACGCTTATGCGTGGCACACACTTATCGCCGATAGGCATTGAGGAGCTTTGGAAAAAGCGAAACACGTGTCTGTCCATTGCGATAATTGTGCGATACTTTTTTTATATTTATCTGCAATTTACCAATTTAATAAGCGCAAATTTAGCGGCTTAAAGTCAACCTATCTCAATAAGTTTCGATATGAAACAAAATTGTTGATTTAAATTGACTACATTAGCAAAATCTTCGCAAATATTTAGAGTTTAATATCTTAATACTCTCTTTCATTACATTTCCTATTATATTATCTATATACATTCATATGAATGTGCATGGGCTGTTTGAAGCCTGTTAGAGTTCCATATCTCCCTAAATAAATGAAGAAAGCAAGAAGAAATAAGCTTAAAAAATCTTTCTTAGACGTAAAAAATTGTTTCTGTCAATAAAGCACGCGTCGTAAATTGTGTCTGAAATTACTAGTTGCGTTTTTTTTGCGTTGCTGTTCTTTAGTATTCTTCTATTTGACGACCTTAATGTCGATCGCTGCACAAATTCAAACAAAAAACCAGTAATTATATCGCATGGTACTATATTTAAACGCAACTAATTTACCAAAATCACGTATGCAACCTTTAGTTAAACGATTAATATTAAACGGAATTATTGTAGGTTCCAGAAACGTACGTATGTTAGGTGTATATAAGGCATTCTAAATCAATTCAGTCAAGTCGCAATATCACAATTCACATCGTTTCGACGAGAGAACATATAAAAATGCCGAACTTTGCTGTAACTGGTTAAAATGCCGTCTTATGCAATAGTAATCCATGGTATTTCATGTTTAACCACCGCAAAAACCGACTGCCCGATTCCAATTTACAAGTTTATTGAACGCCTGAATATGCTTTCTATTTTTTATGCAGCTTGCGTTACGTTATCTGTTGCGAAGATATTTTAAATTGAGTATTGCGTGTAAATAGAATATAACATGTCCTGTTTCGTTGTAATCAAGTTACAGAAATATGTTTCAAATAGGATTATATACTAGAATTTCAAAGGGTTTTTCAATGTTACAAATTTAATTTTTTGAATAATTTCCTGTGTTATTGTAATCACTCAATTCTATATTCTATGATATACAGAAGTGACATGGACATTCATTGTTAACTTTGTTATGTTAGAATAATTTATATAGAATATAATAAATTTTATTTTTCGTAAAAAAAAGGATTCATACGCATTGAAAATAAGTAGTCGTTCATTTCTGACACAAAATCATTGGATAAATTACTTTGTTCTTTATAGCTTCTAAATTTGCTTACTTGCACTTTTCAAATGTTTCACCTTACTATCTGACAAAATGCAGAATACAGGTTGAATTATTCTCAAATTCCAATCTTAAACAAATTGTGTAGTGTAGTCCATCTTCCAACGCTCTACCAAAGTAAGCTTATGAACCTAGTATTTTAAAAACAAAATGTGTACATACATATTAGTGCTACAGAAATCCTTAAATATTAGAAACCGATTATCCGTTTTTTTTTTGATATATTTAAACAAAAGTATTCTATATGTATTATACTCATAACTTACTTTTAGCTATTTTAAAACATGTACATAACTTCATATCATGTCAAAAACTTCTGCAGTTGTCAAGTCTGGCATTACTTCAACACTATCCTGTCCAGAAAGAAATGTTGAAAAATGAAAAAAAAATCGAATTGAATGGGGGTACAGAAATTTAAGAAAAAATTCGAAATATTAGAAATTTTTCCATAATACATGTATTTTACGTGAATATTAATGGGATTTTTTTTTCAGAAAAAATCTAACATTCTAATATTACTAAGAAAAATATTAACATACCTGTATCAGGAAAAGTTTAAAATTTCTTACAATTTGAAAAATTACAGTTAAAAATAATTTTGAAGTGGTAAGCAAAAATGAGAATTTGAAAAAAATATTTCCCGTGAAAACCTTATTGAATTATATATAGTATAACTTAATATTAATATTACTGTTTTCTTCGAAGTGATCAAACTATTTCTTTAAAATAATATCTGTTATTCAAATAAATTACCTTAATAGCAAAAAAAATATTTGTTTTTATATATGATATCAAATACGATTTTCTTAAAGAAACTATTTATTACGTACAAAGTCGGTACAGGTATAGACAAAGTAGGAGTAGATTTGCGTCAAAATTGTATTACTTAAATCATCACGTCCTAATGTTCTAAACATATACATATAGTAGCAAATACGTTAAACATATTTTACGAGTACAGAAATTGTCACGAAGATGGTCGTTCTCCTATTTCACTGCACTAACTTTCCATACTCGATATAAGTTATACATGGCAGACATAGCTATCAAATACTTATTTATTAGGTACTTGCCAGATAAATATTTATTAGCAACTGTTATCCCAACAGTTTTTCCATTGCATGCAGTAGCCCTAGATTGTTGCAAATTAACAGTCAATGTGGAGGGGCAACAGGCAACTAGCGCTCAGTGATTTTGGGGATAAGCATTAGAAATTTTCAATTTTTTTTGTTTTTTATGTATTAAATTCCAATTAATTAAACTCACCAGATCACTTTCATGTCGATATCTTTTTGTTAGAAAAAAGTCAGAAATACTGAATTTTTCTTTGTAATTTTATCTTTAAACAAGTAAAACTTCTATGGAAATTATCACTACCTTAGAGATTCTACTTGAGAATATTTTAGACTATACGAAAACATCTGGAAAAATACACACATTTCGAAATTTTTGGTATGTGCCCTTAGCAATTCAATGGTATTAAGCTGACACTGATAGGGTAATCGTAATACAGTGTGAGCCTTTGCTTTTAAGATATCATCTACTTGATATTTCTTTTCTGTTTTGTGTTGTTTAGCTAACATTAGCAACTAACCTTTAAACAGCGATTGATCGTATGGAATGTGATTACTATGTTTCTTAAACTTAAAACGTATCGAATAAAGTGTGCGATACAAGCTGCTGTTACTCAATGTAATTTGGTTTTCAATCAATTGCAATTCATAAAAAAGTAAATCAATATGGCAACATATAACACAATAATTGGCAACTGGCCTTGTGGATACATGGTATACAAAGTTTTTGTTTTCTTACGTGGCTTCTTTTTACTAGGGCTAGAAGGCGCAATATTTTAAACACTTCGGCTTTGAATTCTCTTTTCTGAAGACACTAATTTTTAAAGCACCTGCTACTGGTAATAACATATACATATTAATATGGCAAAAAACCTTCAACAGCATGGCTATCGCAAAGGTGTCTCGACCATAACGGCTCTTACTGACATTCTAAGCGAATTATATACGAGGATTGATATTGAGAGTAGGGCTGTTGCTCGAAACTGGGCACTCGGGCACACGGTTTTAGAAATTTTTGGCTACGAACTACCCGGTTTCGGGTACCCGGGTAAAGCTCGATTTCAGGTAATAGCCAGTTTCGGGTAATACCCGATTTCGCATAATATCCGGCTCGGGTAAAGCTCGATTTCAGGTAATACCCGTTTCGGGTAATACCCGGTTTCGCGTAATACCCTATTACCTCTTACCCCTTAACATCGGGTAAAGCTCGATTTCGGGTAACACCCGGTTCGGGTAAAGCTCGATTTTGGGTAATATCCGGTTTCGGGTCAAGCTCGATCTCGAGTAATACCCGATTTCCGGTAAAGCTCGATACCCGGGTAATCCGGAACCGAGTAGTGCACTAAACGGGTAGGGGAGGGTGGGGATAAGATGGGGCCACGAGGCATGATGGGGACATCGTCTTATCTACAAAACGGCAGTAAGCATCTGTCAAATAATAGCAGTCCTAATATTGACAAGTGCTCTTTTATGTTTGTTGTAATGTAGGAAACTTTACCAGTCGTAATAACAAAGTTATGGCTGTTTGTGCGTGAAGTTTGCAATTTCCAGGAAAAAAAAACGGCCAGTATCGGAAGTATAAGTAAATTATTTACAATTACACTTTTTTGTGCTTATTAATTGACATGTATTGCATGTATTTTCTATAGTGCGTTATTTGTTTATTTCAAATATTTAATATGTTATTATAACATAACCAGAAAATGTCTTAAAGAGGCAAGATGGGGCTATTGGTATGGGGCAACATGGGGACATCACTATCTTACTCTTCAGTCTGGTCCGTTATGACTGGATATAGTTGGATATTTAAATATAGAATTAAATCGTTTCATTACTTGCAACAGGGTTGTCGTGGGTACAGAAGAGAAGAGAATCAATCCTTACAAGCAGTACATATAAAAATCTGCTACAAGAGAATAGAAGTCTGGAGACTCCCTAAGGCAACTAGAAGTGCTGAGGGTGTATTAAAGGAAAAGAAAATGACAAAGAAGAAAACAGAAGAGACTAAGAAGCCGAATATTGTAAGGAAAGCAAAGAGTAGATCTTTAGAAAACAAGGAAATAATCAACTTCTTCTGTTGAAGAAGATGACTATGTCTATGTTTATATTGCCTCAGAAAGTGCGGTGAAGATACCAAAGGGGAAGTATGGATACAATACCATGGGTGGTGAGGTTGGGTACATGGAGGGTGTGCGAATAATGGGAATGAGTTCGTCTTCTATTGTCCCAATTGTGAAGATTAAGTTTAATATTCTTATCGTTATTGTATTTTTTTTTATTTTAAGTAGTTCCGCTTTAAAGCTTTGTTCTTGCATTTTTTTTAAGAATACAATCTATTTTTTTTACATATTACCCAGATATATGTTACAACCCATTCTTAACTCACTGGAACCCCATCTTGCCCCCATGGTGGGGCAAGATGGTGTATTTACATATTTCTTTTCAAAATTTTCTCACAACATCAGGAGTACCCATCGAAACATTGTAAATACATCCATCAACAGGTAAATGTTTAAAGATTACAACAAGCCTAGTGAGAACCTTGCATATCAATTTGCAATCCTGATGCGGTGTTCTAAAGCTTAGTGTTCCCATCTTGTCCCACCTTCCCTTACTCGAGTTCTGAAAATGACGGGTTTCGACAGCAATTCTACTACAAGTAGATCTTACTAAGGTATTCGACAACATGGACTAGAATAAACTAGCTCAGGAACTAGAAGATAAACTACAAGAATGGTTATTATCTTATACTACAAACGACAAGAAGTGGTAATATTTAATCACACTTATTCTAGGAAAGTCTGCTTACACGGTGTTGTGGGTCAAGACTTTGTACTAGGTACATATTATATATGAACGACCTCAAGTTGAATCGCGAAAATAGTGGTTATGTACGCGGACGATATCACTATTATCAGCAGCAAATCAAATGTAGAAAAATTGTCCCAGAGCTGCTCGATTCAAATAAACAATATAGAAAAGTAGCTCTAAAAATGGCTTTTCTATGAATCCAGCTAAAAGCAAAACAATGCAGTTTTCAACACCAAATACACGAATACGCGAAAGCATACTTGTTAAAATGGGAAACAAGCCTATTGAAGGAACGACGTCGGCAAAACTACTTATTGTTAGTTAAACTCTGGACCAGTCTCGGAGCTGGAAAAGTCACATAGATGCTCTTATCAAGGGAGTGTTGCGCTCTGAGGAGACTAAAGTTATCGCATAGCGGCACATGGTATTTTTTGCTGGGGCAGTGCCCCTGCAGCTCAAAAGCTCTTGATATTACAAAAGTGAGCTACTAGATGCATATTTGGACTATGGACAGACAGTTGCAAACATGTTTTCCAACAACATCGTTTACTTACAATACCCGTTACTTATATTTTGAAATGCATTGTTTTTTTATGCTGATTACAACCGTGTAATTAGAAAAAACAATTGAAAATCGCGTTTACGAGATATAATAGGTAACTTTGTTTTTTTCAATGGGTCGCCCTGTCTATTTTGTCACCAAATGATAGAAAACTTGGTTTTGCACACAATATTGTTCTAACAGTATCACCCTAAAATGAAAAACAAAAAAGCTACGATTAAAATAATTATGGATTCGGTATAACAGCCAAAACTTTGTTGTTTGGTAAAGTAGAAATCGGAGCAAACTTTGGTTGCTTGGTTTTAAGACATAACGAAATTATTTTAACAATTATGCGAAGCTTGTTGTGCACTAGTATTGAAAAAAGGCTTTATTAATTCTAACTGCTGCTTATTTTGTTTTATTTCTAAATCCGTTTATTGCCCTGTTCCTTTTTATCGTTGCTTTTTATTCATTACTTATTTACTTATAACTCAAGTTGGAGAAATATGATATATTTGAGGCATATTTTGTATGTAGAAGGCACAGCAACAGAACCTTGGAATGTTACAGAGAAATGTTTCTAAGCAAGATGTTACCAGATAGAAAGTATTTTTTACTATTATTTCGCAAATTCCAAGCGAATGGAGATGTTTTTAAAAAAAAGCCGAACGAGAAAGGGAAATACTAGCAGTGGAGAATTGAAGAAACACAAGTATGTACCGTTTCAATATCAGCCAATGCGAATTTTGCTTGATATGGACTTTAAACGAAGAATTGCGTTTTGTACGCAGATGTTGGCACAATTTGTAGAAAATAATGCATACAAATACATTTTGTGGAACGACGAGATAAACTTTTCAAACAATAGAATGTACAACATAAAAAATATGCATCGTTGGATTATTATAAATCCTCTTCTACCAATGCCTCGTAGGCCACAACATCATTTTAGTTTCAGTGTTTGGTGTGGCACTTACAATAATACAATAGTTGGTCCGTACTTTTATCAAGGTTTACTTACTGCAAAATGATATGTTGACATTCTACGATCTGTAATGGATGATTTCGTAGGTAATTTAAACTTGGAAGAGAGAAACTTTTTTGTTTTCAACCCAGCGCATAATTAGGCATTAACAGCAGAGCAGAGGTCTTAACAGAAATATATGAAAATAAATGGATTGGTACCAGGGAACCAGTTAATTGGCCTGCACGATCTCCCGACCTCTCTCCAATGGATTTTTTGCTCTGGAGATATCTAAAAGACAAAGTAAACAGTCGATGATATACAAATATACACGAATTGCAAAATACAGTAAGGGAAACAATGACTAACATAGATCGCCGTGTAATTTCTCAATCAGCAAGGCAATAATTAAACAGTATAGGAAATGCATATCAGAAAATAGAAATGTAGTCGAACACTTATTATAATTTACTGTTTTTTGTCATTGTTATCAATAAAATTTGAAATTCTTGATTTTTTTTTTTTTTACTTTTAAAACAAACATCTTAAGTTCCATCCATCATTATAAGAGTCGTGGCTCTTTTGTTTTTCATTTTAAGGTTATACATTTAAACACATACACACATATAATACCAGATTCAACACCAACTTGCAAATACATAAATTAGTTCACTTCAAAGCAAATCCAGTTTACAAAAGCATTGTACTATATAACTATCTTCCAAGAGGCATAAAGAACATCAATTCTATTATATTATACAAAAATTGAATAAAATCACTATTAATTAAAAAGACATATTACTGGGTAAACGAATATCTTAATCATAACTTTCAATAGATTTTTTGTTTTTTTTTTCCTTTTACTGATAATTTAATATATGATTTATACTATGTTCCATTTTCACGGGAATCTGTTTCAATTTTTTATAGCGTTCTTTTTCATATTCCATTTGACTTCTAGCAAATTTATTATTAACTGCTGAAATTGAGAACGTAGTTCTTCCACGAGCAGATATGATTTAATTAACAATAGTTTTATAAACTATTGGCGATTTATTATAAATAAACACAATCAAAACGTTACAGTCAAAATGATAGGCTACCAAATAATCTATTCGGCATTTGACAATCGGTAAAACAACGTAACTCAAGTTACGTTTCTCATCACGGTTACATATTGCTGGTATGAAAATATCATTTTTATTTTATAGATATCTTTGTGCTGAACATTATTGAATATGCGGTGTTAGTAAAACATATCTGCGTTATCAATATGTTACAAGCGAATGGCATACGTCTATATTGTTATCTTTATCTTTTAAAGTATCTTTACTAATGACTTTATAAATGTGTATCATTACTAGACGCGGCAATTTGTGACGCTGGGCTCTTCTCTGATGAATCTGATAATTCCGAGATTATGTTAGTTTATGGGTTAATTTATTCCTTTACTAGTTTATATGCGCCTGCGCATTCTTTAAGTTCTGAGTTGTTACTGATAATAGTGGCCATGACATTTCTCATACTTTGGAAACTTTAACCAACCTGCTTAACACATTAGTTTTATTTAATTTATTTTAAAATGTGTAAACAATTTATTTAAATTAATTTACAATTTTATTGTACCATGATTTTTATTGTAATGTGTAATTTGCCACTATGTTACTCGCTATATGCAATTTCTCCCCATTTGTTACTGTAAGTACTGAAAATGAAATAACATATTTCGAAACCTTTAGTAACAAATAATGAAAGTTTTGCGCTTCTGTTTGGTACAATTCCCCAACAATTGTGCGCCTTCATATTTATTTCTGAACTATGTGATTATTTAAAATTCAGCTGGAACAATCATTATAGGAGAGATCCATAAATTTATATAAAAAAATAATCGTAATCCAGCTTAATACACAGAGTAAAATTAGAAATATCAGCTGTAGTCAAGCAAAATTATAGCAATAAGTAAATCATTATCACTTAGTCTTAACCGTGTAATACTTTAAAAAATCAATCAACACGTGTTTCTCGTGAGATAAAGAATAGATTAATTTATCGATATTAAATTTGCAGGTGACATACTTAAACACGAAAAATATTAATAAAAAAAAGGCCGATCAATAAATTAAACAAGAAGCTCTGTAAAGGAGATAAAGAGGCAGAAATAAGTTGCTGTCGATATTAAAAAGAAATACGACAAATGAATTTCGATTACAGAGATCAGGCTTTTCATTTTCGATTCAATTGTCAAAGAGAGAAAAGTCTCTCGAAACTGCGGAACGCCGAGAAAATTGAACCCCGGATGGCTCGATGATCGTTCGAAATCCGTTGCGTAAATAAATAATTGCCGAATCGGCTGCGAAAAACAACCATATAAATCCATCCGGTAAAATTTTATTTCGATTTAACAGTGAGTACAAGAACGAACGTAATAAATATTTTGGCCGTAAAATAGCGATGATGGTTACGTTTGCGTAAAAAAAAGAGCTGATTATAGGTGACGTAAATACACAGCTAAAAGTAGAGCGGCTAGGTGGAGGACTTTAGATAACACCGCGTTAGTAGGGAAAAGTGCAAATTTGTATATTTTGTATGTGTGGGTACCCACACGTTTTTGTTTTTTTTTTTTTGTAAACGATCAAAGCATTATCGACACAAATCCAATTAATCCTAGTTAAATGCTGATGCGCGCTAATTTTTGTAAAATTGATGTTCGTATACCATACATGATAAGTATATGTACTGCTAGGCAAGTAACTGTAAGAAGCTTGAGTTGAGGTTTCGACGGTGTTTATCATGTTGCTTTTTATAGAGAAATCAAATATTACATCGTGACATATCTTAATTATTACAAAATAAAACAATTAATCTGAGATGGCTAGTCAGCCGAAGCATATCAGCCAATAATTACATGTAGACTTGGTTGAGTTTTTTACCCGTTGGTATTTTATTATCAATTAACCTCTGTAGGGTGAGTTCATTTGCTAGATATGAACATCTAATTGTCAAAATTAATTCTGACATATAAACACGTCAAAAAGGCCACTTATAATTTGAGTTTCTAAAGAATAATAGTTTTAAGATCTTCTGGCGATACACCATAACATTTATTCCCCCAAAATAAAAATTTTGTCGATAAAGGCTCTGCTCCGGTAAGCCATTGAAAAGTGTCCCTAAAGCTATCGGGCTGAAAGCAAATGAGTAGGTACTACTGTTACACATACTGTAAATACCAAAAATTAGCCCAATCAATGCCACCCCATTCGAGATATTAGCATAAGGATGGAAAAATTCTATATTTTTTTTCTCAGGAATTACTTAAGCTATCACGTTAAAAAACATGTAAGTAAACATTGATTATGGGCATTTTATAAAAAAATCAAGAACTAATTTCCTTTACTCAGTTCGAAGTTATCACTATTTTCCCCTTTTGGGGGATGGTTTTTTTAAGTTTGGTTTTAGGTGCCAACTTGGATTTTTGTTATATTAGACTGTATATATTTAGGTTTACTATACAGGATGTCCCACCGAACTGGGACATTAGATTTTTTTGAACTTCTAATAGAAATTCGATTTTGAAACTTGCAGTGTAGTCATGGCCCACTGTCATCTATTTAAGGAAAATATTTTCAACTTTATAGCACTTTCGGTATACAGGGTGTTGATATGAACTTTCTTATTTTAAATGGAATGGTATATTTTTTATCGGTCTAATGAATTTGGCGAGTCATTTGCAACTAGTTTATATGAAGATCCCCTATCCCTAAACTCGACCGTTTTTGAGATATTTTTATTTTCGTGGATTTTTTGACATTTGCACTCTTTCAAATAAAATCAAATATTTCATGAAATAGCAGATATTTAGTGGTTCTAGTAAAATCGATGTAAATACAAGGACGTAGCTATAAGGTGTTATAGCAATGATCACTGAATCATATATAGGTGTTCAAAAACGCGCCTCCAACGTGGATACCTTCAAGCTAACAAAACTTTTTTCTTTCAAAGTGAACATGATTTTTTTTTACTACAGCATTGAATGCAGCGCAAAATTCTACATCGATTGATATTAGGGTTTGGTATACCTATTCTTAATAGTTTTTGAAGTATTAGCATTTCTTGCAAAAAATTGCTAAAAATATGCCTAAATTCCAAGTTTCAACCAAATAAAATGAGTTTTTTCCTACAAAACACTCTGTACATTATTTGCCCAACCTATCTAAATACTTATGTTTCAGATATCTAATTTTCACTAATTTCTTACTAATAGTAATGCCTTTTAGTCATAGAGAACGTGCATTAATTGTTAGGTATTAGTAGGCCATGAGATGTGCTAACAAAAAAGTGATATCCATTGTCAGTAATTTACCAAATTTCGCAGTGATAAACCCATGCAGTATTAACGAGTCATATCTTTTATAGAAAGTCCTAATGCTGTCAACTCCTTCGCACATTTTCTTCTAACAAGTAAAATATTGTAAATCGAAAGAAATAAGAAAAAACATTAAAAGTTACATATACAAATAACATTTTAGACTTATTCTACATTCATGAAGAATGTAACAATGATTAGATACCTACACTTACTTGCAATGAATAAAAACCTCAAAAAAATAAAATACAAAGGGAAATTAAAGCAGATATCCTAAACACACCCATAATATTTCAAATATTGTTCACTTACCTACTAGACCTGGTATTTTCTTTGTAGGAGAGCCGTCTGACATGGAGCCTCCGAAAACAATGTAACCTCTTGGCTTTTTGTATTAAACTAGGTATTAAGCGGTACAGACAGATAACTTAAATCAGGAACAAACTATTAAAAGTCTTCGAAAATGTCCAATATAAATGTTCTTTCAGAATAAGAGTTTCTTAGTTTTTTTTTTATTGACCTATCTTCGATGAATTTAATAAGCAGATAAAAATATTAACATGTAATATGCTGTCGCACAATAATTATGGCTTATTAATATTTTATAATTACAATTACATAAAATTTGCTAATAATTGGAAAACTTCCAATGATAAATATCTCAGGTATGGAAACCAAACAATGCAAAAAAAAGATAACGCATCATTCTAAAATATAATATACAGAGTGTTTTTAAGAAAAAAATATTTTATTTGCTCGAACTTGGAAATTAGTCATATTTTAGGCAATAAATGCTAATATCTCAAAAACTATCAAAAATATGTATATCAAACCTTAATGTTAATCGATGTAGAATTTTACGCTGCATTCAATGCTGTAGTAAAAATATCATGTTCCATTTGAAATAAAAAAGTTTTGTTGGTTTAAAGGTATCCACATTGGAGATGCGTTTTCGAACATCCTGTATGTGATTCGGTCATTACTGCCATAACATTTTCTACCTAGGTCTTTGCACTTACATCGACATTAGTAGAACCACTAAATATCTGATACCTTATCAGCTATTTAATTTTACTTGAAACAGTGCAAACGTCAAAAAATCAACAAAATTGCAAGTATCTCAAAAACGGTTGAGTTTAGGGATAGGAAGCCTCATGTAAACTAATTGCAAATGACTCGATACATTCATTGTACCGATAAAAATTGTACCATTCTATTTAAAATAAGAAAGTTGATATCAACACCCTGTATATAAAAAGTGCTATAAAGTTGAAAATATTTTCCTTAAATAGACCACAGTGGGCCATGACTGCACTGCAAGTTTCAAAATCAAATTCCTACTAGAAGTTCAAAAAAATCTAATGACCCAGTTCGGTGGGACACCCTGAATATTTTTTCAGTTTTTTTCTTTGTGGTAGAACATGTAAATAAAAAATAAAATAGGATCCTCATTTGAGGGAGGAAAAGTAAGTGACATTGACATGATGAAACTGTACATCTTGTAATATGTAACATTATTGCTGAATGACATTAGTACATTCGACATAATTGCTAAATTATTAGGTATTAAATTTCAATTAAACTATTATTAAACACTTTTTAAACGACGCTAACTTGACAGTTCTCAAAAAATATTTGACAGACAAGCCTACTATCTATCATGTCACTCATTGGAATGTCTTATTATTTTTAGACATTTAGTTAAAATTGGACTGGCTGGGACCCTTGGTTTGAAATATACTATAAATATTAACCAAAATAGATTCAATTGAGTACGTATAAAGAAACAATAAATATGCAAAACGAAAGGAGTGCGGCATTGTTGTCAATAAATACCCCTTTTTTGTCGTTATAATTCCTTTTGAAAAGATTTCGTTTGCCGTTTTAATAAGAAATACGTAAATCGTGGTAAAAAAAAGATGCCCAAACACATATCTTCTTTGATGTTTGTGTTTAGTATGCGAGGCTTTACGGCTTTCTCGCAGCTATTCGCTAATACCAACTCAAATAAAGTTTCAATTCGTCGCCGGTGTACGTCTATAGAAAGGATGACGATCGCATGCGGAAGATGGGATATTAGCTCTACAACACAAAATGATAACGGAACTAGGTCAAAGTTGTTTTAGTTTTTAATTAATTTTTAACTTTTAATTAATTTTAACATGTTTGACCTTTTCCATCATCTAAATTGTATTTTTTGCCTACTAAATTTAACGTAAGTAATTAGTTAATAATGACCTCCTATATTTCATTATAATTTACCAGTGGCGACAGCGGCTGGTACTAAAGGGCACAAGGGCACGTGCCCACCCAACCACCAAGATAAACACAAAAAGAAATTCGCATGTAATTCTGTGTATTATTTTATTTTATAATTTTTACGTATTACGTAAAAGGAGAAGGTGAAATATTACTAAAGGATAGACATTTATTTATATTTAAGGGCATGTCGCAAGAAATGCATGCAGCAGCCGGGGTGGGATGTTTGATTAATAAAAGGATGATAAAATATATTAGTAATTGGGAGACGTATTCTGAGAGGATGCTGAAAGTGGAACTAGACATAAACATGGGGCAGAAAATTACATTAATAGCGGTGTATGGTTCAAATAATGATGAGCTGGCAGAAACGAAAGATAAATTTTGGAAAGATGTGAATGTAATAAGGGAAAGCAGTGCAGGTAAAATATACATAGGCGGGGATTTTAATTCAAGAGCAGGTAGAGGCTAAGGAAAAATGAAGTAATAGGAATGCACGGTGAAGACACCAAAAGCAACAATGGTCAAAGACTTATAGATTTCTGTATGCTTAATAAGATGATTGTGGTCAATACTTTCTATGATCACAAGAACATACACAAGTTTACAAGAATAGGTAAAAAGGGAACTGAAAAGTCAATAATTGATTATGTACTGGTAGAACGAGATAATAGGAAAGAGATTACAGACATAAGGGTATATAGAGGAGCGGAGATTGGAAGCTCATAGGAAAAAATACGTAATAAAAGCTGGGATGTAAGAAAGGATGAACCGAGTAATCCAAAAAAATATGAAGCAGTGGAGACACACAAAATTAGAGAGAAAATAATTGCTAAGAGATATGAAGAGAAGATAAGGAGAATAATAAATAAGGAAAGAGTGACAGTAGGAAATGAAGATATTGAAGAAACGTGGAGGATCTTTAAGGCAACAGTCAATGAGGCAACCAAAGAAGCGTGTGGAATAATAAGAATGAAAAAGGATAGGAAAACATTTGGTGATAAGCTCGGAAAAAAACTTTAGGAAAACCAAAAACTGTTTTATGGAGTCTTAAGGAAGGTTAGGAAAGGGAAGCATACAATGAGATATATAATAAAAGTTAAAAATAGTAAACTATTAACGGAAGGATTATGGAAAGGTGGAAAGAATACTTCCAAGATTTGCTAAGACAACAAATACCACAGCCAATTTAAGAAACAACTACTGAGTTCCCGAAAACAGACAAAACCACAAAAAATCTGGAAATCACAATAGAAGAAGTCAAAGAAGCAATAAACAAGATTAGAGACGGAAAGGCCGCAGGACATGATAAAATAACAGCTGAGATGTTTAAGAACATGGGCGATGATGGTACCAAATTGTTTTAGAAAATCTAGAAAAAAAAAGGCACCCAAGGACTGGACAACAGGAGTACTAATTGTATCAATATACAGTGACTGGCATAAATATTGCAACATATAGGAATTTTTTTTTATTGTTAAAATATACTAAAACTTTTTTGGGGGATAGGTTGTGCATGTCTAGAAACGCCAAAATTTATTTTTACACACGTCACGTGACCACTAGTATGGCGGTAAATTTAAAAAATATGCCGTGAATCTGCAAAAAGTGAGGTTAGATGACATGATATGCAAAAAAGTTATTTGAAAAAGTTGCTTAGAATTCAATTCTGAAGCCGCATGCAATTTTTTATAAACATTAAAAAAAAAATCACAATTTTTCCAAATATTTTTTCATTGAATTACATATTTCCATTTTGTTCGCTTTTAGCAGCTCAACTGCAGTACTATTTCCAAATTTGATAGATACAGTTTTGTCAATTTTTCCATAATTAACATGGCGAAAACTGAAAAGTACGTTTTCAGTTTGACAATTGTTGTTGCAGGGGACTGTATCTAGTAGTAATAAATAAAATTTTACAAACATTTTCTCTCTAAACCACTTAGCAAACTTTACTTTCATTGAAAATTATATTTTTTTTTCTTGTTTTCTGCGTTAAAGTGAAATCGGTAGTCCAGAACTGATAACACTTAACAACTATAGCCCTGACAATTGTTATTGCACCCACCGAAGGTATTTATGTAGGTTTCGAAATTACAAAACTCAGTAGAAATAAATAACCAGTATTTTTAGCTAATGATAGGAATACTTAATAATCAAACAATAACTAATAGTAATGAACAACTAAGAAATTAAACTCTAAAAACGCATACTTGTTAGACATACACATCGTTCTGTTTCTGATAAGTAAAGTAGGCTTTGAAATTATAAACAACAAAATAATATAATAAACTATTTTAATTTTCTGGCAAATAAGCAATAACTACCATTTTTGTTTTATCTACTATTTATTATTCGTTGTGCTCCAATTTCAAAATTTACTTTAAAACCTTCGGTGCGTGCATGTAAAATTTTATTTATTGCTACTAGATACAGCCCCTTGCAACAACAATTGTCACACTGAAATCGTATTTTTCAGTTTTCGCCATGTTAATTATGGAAAAATTAACAAAACTGTTTGAGTATCTATCAAATTTGAAAATAGTACTGTAGTTGAGCTGCTAAAAGCGAACAAAATGGAAATATGTAATTCAATGAAAAAATATTTAGAAAAATTGTGATTTTTATTTTTTTTAAATATGTTTAAAAAAAATTGCGTGCGGCTTCAGAATTGAATTCTAAGTAACTTTTTCAAATAACTTTTTTGCATATCATGTCATCTAACCTCACTTTTTGCAGATTGACGGCATATTTTTTAAATTTACCGCCATACTAGTGATCACGTGTGTCAAAATAAATTTTGGCGTTTCTAGACATGCACAACCTATTCCCGAAAAAAAATTGTAGTATATTTTAACAATAAAAACATTTCCCATATGTTGTAATATTTATGCCGATCACTATAATTATAAGAACGGTGACCAAAAAGAATGTAATAACTATAGGGGTATAACGTTACTAAGCACAGCAGTAAAGATTTATGAACGAATATTAGAAATAAAACTACGAGACATCTCCCTGAAGAGCCACAAAGTGCATTTAGACGAGGAAGAAGTACGCAAGATCATATTTCACATTGAAACAAATTATAGAGACGTCGAACAAAAGCAAAACGAAAACAAAATACTAGAACAAAGAGGAGTTAATCGACTATTAATTGATGCAATTAAGTCAATAATTATAATATATGAAGATAATGAAACTTATGTGATATACCAAAACATGAAGTCAGAAACCTTTCTTACAACGGATGGTCTTAGGCAAGGAGGTGTTATAAGCCCACTGCTATTCAATGTACTGCTGGGATCAAATCATAAAGGAATGTCAACCCCAAATGAGAAAACTAACAGTGGATACAGAATTTGAGAGAGTAGAAATCAGAATGTGCATTTGCAGATGATGTCGTGATAATGGTAAGAACTGAAGAAGGACTACAACAAAACATAAATATATTGAATAAGACACTAGAAAGATATGGCATGATAATAAACACAGAAAAGACGAAAGTAATGGATATAATGCAAGATAAAGAGAAAATTAACATTAAAATCAATGGAAAGAACATAGAACGAGGTGAATGAATATAAATACTTAGGAGTAATTATACAGAACGCTGAAAAACAAGATTCTGTCACTTTTAGTGTTCATAACAAACAACCAAAAAAAAAAAAAAATTGACGGAAACGTACAAACTGTTTGATATTATTTGTACAACCCCCATGTCGACAGTAAAATGTGAACGATGTTTTTCCACCCTCAAACGCATTAAAACTTTTCTGAAAAGCACAATGTCAGAAGATCGACTGAACGCATTTTTACAACAATGTCATAGACGTCTTTTTCAGCATGAAAAATAGAAGAATAGATTTTATGTACAAAAAATAGGCAAGTTCGTATTTTGTGCCCACCCTCTTTTATAACTCACGGGCCGCCACTGTAATTTACAATTTTCTTGCTTAGATGGCACTGTGGATGGTTGTTTAGCCGGAACTAGTAAGCGGATACTTATTATTACATTTGATTAAGTAATACACCAGTCTTTCATTAACCTTTACATTTTGTTTTAATTGGATATAATTATGCATCTTCATATTTCGATTGGTATATGTTTCACATGCAACAAAGCATGTATAGCGCTTCTAATTGAAAACCTTAATATGTCAAAAAATAGTATTTACTTCTTTTGACAGTGCACAATGGAAATGTCGCCTACTTTGTAACATTTAAAAATGAGGTAGCCGAAGCACTTTCCAGTGACTAGGTGTTCCCGTAGTGTTGTATATAGTTCGTCGCGAAAAACACACAGATAGAGAGGATCTTTAGACAAACATACAAACGTCAAACATATATCTTGTATTAAACAAAATATTTATTTGGTACCATTCCATTGATGTGAATAGTATTTCGTTGAATGAGATTAAATCCTTATTAAATGCTAAAAACAAGAAATGGAAAATCTGTATTAAGAACAGAATGAAAATATAAGCAAGTTCATTCACTATTTACAATTTTTCGCGGAATAATTCAACTTTTCACGTTGTAATGTCAATACCATAGTATTCTCTCTAACTTTATAATAACTTTATGAATGTTTACCTACAGATATTTCAGCGATTTTGAAACTGAATTAGCATTTCTAAAGTTTTCCTTTCATCAATTATGCATAAATAAGTTTCCCCATCGAACTCTCTTTCCACTAGATAGGAAAACTTGTATACATATAAAGCAAATATGTTTTAATATTCACGTAAAAGATCTAAATAAGTAGTGAAAAAAAATAATCGGTGAAAAATAAACGGAATTTACCAAATTCTATTCCCGTTCTCCACCCCAAAGTTGAATTAAACATAGTTTCTCATTTACAAATGCAAATGTAACTTCAATATGTATCAATGTTTGCTATTCATTTCATCTCGCGTAATGCTAAAGGATTACCAACAGTAACTTTGCCTTTGTATTTTTAGAAGCTGCCTTTCCCAATGCACCATAATTAAGCTCTGGTATAAATAATTATTTCTCAATGCAATGCAATCCGGTATACGTGATAAGTCGAAATAGAAATGAATTTTTATTATTCTGATAACAGTAGAACAAAATCATAAAAGGAGCTCGTTAAACGCATAAATTATTGTTATGGCAAAATTTTCGTGACTGCAAAATGAACATATTTTACACTTTATCTGTGCACACATATATGCTTAATGAGTGCCGGTATAGCGGTATAACAATGTATTAACTCACAGATAGGATACGCATTAACATGAAATTTAGTCATGGAGATTGAACAATTCCTTGCAAAAGTTTGGTTTTCTATTTTTAAAAAGGTATGTTTCTATTATAACTTTTTGCAACTCAATCGCTTGCAAAATTACCCAATGTAATACCAGTCCAATAATCTATTTTTTATTATCCAGAGCAATAGCAATTATCTTCATCGGTTTGTTAGTTATGTCGTCGAACATTCTTTTTTTAATGGAAACGTTTTTGTCTTGCTTTACAACAAACAACTACACAACATCTATATTTCTTGATTGATCATTTATTCAGAGAATTTTGGAATAAGATCGATTTTACAGCTAATATTGGACTCCAACAATGATTTAAATCATAAAAACCATGGAAAATGGCAAATTTAATTTTTTCTATTTCGGTGCCCTAATGAAATCCTTGCGTAATCGACAGTGCTAATATGGAGTTCATTATTAGTCAGCTAACCAGCTACCAGTACTGCCTCTGAGACACCGTTCTGTACGCTCTCACGGTCTTGATGGCGAGTTTTCGCTGTACACTCAGCAGCTTCTGGCTCATTCCATATGGACGCCCAGTAAAGCAGCACTGACTGGGTCGTTGCGCAAATTAGCCTCCTGCTACATTCGTTGGGCGCCCAACTCTGGGCATCAGGCAACATAGCAATCCAAGAGTTCTATGTGCTTTTTCCGCTGTCCAATACATGTATTCCGTCCATCTAAGATTTGTCTGCAGCTGGACACCAAGGTACCGCAGACTTTCACAGCTTTGTATTACAGCGTCCCTGACTGTAATAGTGATACGATTCAGCTTTCTGCCGTCAACCAAAAGAACTGCTTCCGTTTTGTGTAAAGCTATCTTAAGCTCTTTCGCTTCCAGCCTCTTCACTACATCTTCCAGCGTCTGCTCAATTGAAGCATTTCCGCGTTTCTCGCTATCACCAGCACGTCCAGATCGTCCGCATAGCCCACTAAATGCACTCCTGATGAAGCTGGCAACTCAAGCACATCGTCGTAATAGACGTTCCATAATGTTGGGCTCAGGACGGAGCCCTATGATACACCACATGTAATTTCCAGCTCGCTTCATTCCTCGATAATCAGCTTTCTCCCCTCAGGATAGCTATCCATCACGTTGTACAAATATGGTGACAATGTCCTCTTTTTAGTTCTGTTCTAGAACACCTTCCCACGGGGCGGAATTGAAAGTGGTTTCAACGTCTATCGTTATAGGAGCACATAGTTGCCTCGAGCTATATGGTCCTCTGCTTACCTCTTGCGTGATTTCCTTAACCCTCCTCAAGGCTGTCATTTTAGAACTTCCTTCTCTGAGCCCACGCTGTTCCTAGGATAGTTCTCCTTTGTCCTCAATTTATTTCCGTAGTCTCAGAAGCAACAGTTGTTCTAATAGCTTCCCCAAGACATTAGGAATGCATAAAGGCCGGTAAGAGACGTTCTTTTGTTCTAAATACTTTTGGAGATCAGCACCAGTCTACCTTTTTTCCATATTTCCGGAAATATCCCCACCATCAGGAGTCCGTCTGGTCCCGGGGCCTTTTTAAGCTTGATCTTGCCTACCGCCTGGGCTATCTCCTCCTTAGAAAACAGAGGGACATCTTCGTGCCTTACTTGTTGCCTATTTTCCCATTTGGGGGGTGTATTGGGAAGAGAGCTTTGGCGATAGCCACTTGTTCTTCATCGCCCATACTAGTCACTGGCAAAGTATTGAACTTCCCGCGCACAATTTGAAAACCCTTGCCCCAGATGTCTGCGTCGACTTCTTCTATAAGATTTCTCTGCATATCTCTCGTGGTATTGCTGTTTCATGCAGGCATCCGCACCCTTGTTGCCCCTTACAACAGTTATCTTGTTTCTTATGCATTGTCTCCTTATCTCTGCTACCTCTTCACACCACCAGTATACCAATTCCCTAGACGTCGGCCTCTTCTTGGGGAAGGTATTGTTACAACCCGGATTATGATACTGGTTAGATCTTCTGCAGACATAGGTTGGCGATCCTGTGACGCTACTAGTCTACCAACTTCTGCTGCTAATTTGGTCATGTTCTCATTCTTAACTCTCCAGCCCCCGCTCCTTGCTCGATCGTTGGTCTGTTTTGGCTTCTGCAAGTTACATTCGAAAAGGATATGTTGATGGCAGCTCGAGCTCTAACCTCCTAGTGCTTGCCATTTCGTGATGTGTCCAGCTGTTCCATATGTGCTAAAGGTTACGTCAATGTTCGATTGACTTTCCCCTCTAATGAAGGTTGAGGCATCTCCACGGTTGTACACTACCAGATTCTCCTCAGCAATCTACTCACCGAGCAGCTCTCCTCTCTTGTCTTCCTTCCTAGATGCCCAAATTGGTGATTTAGCGTCAAAGTTTCCCCCCACTATAATTTCTTTCCGATGCTGTCTCATACCATACCTGAGCGCCCCTAAAAGATTCTGGAAGATGGTCAGGTCCACATTTGGGGATATATAACAGCCATATATCGCTGCCATTTCTAATTCCAGCCGCACAACCATTACCTTGACCTTTCTTGAGTATCTTATGGTTTCTTTTACATACTTTAATTACGATATCTACTCTGCTATCGGAATACCACTTTTCGTGTTCCACCCTCTTCCTTGTCGGTTCTTGCATAATCGCAATATCAGCCATAGTTTCCTCTGCCACTCTATACATCAGGTCCATTGCCGCATTCCCTCTATCGATGTTCCCCTGCAGGATTCTAACTATATGTCGAGTCGTCTCCCCCCGAATTTAACTTACCTATTTATCCCGCTATTCTCCCTACACAGCTCTTCCTTCGTTAATCGATCTGATCTCTCATTAACGATTGTACCTATGTGAACCCTAGTCAAAAAAGTTTTACATTGCCCTCCCATAACATATCTCAAGTATGTAATAATAAATCACATGGTTTTTTTTTTTTAAATTGCCTCACGCCTCTAATACAGATAAGCTATCAGTTATAATTTGTGCGACAATAACTACAATAACGTATAACCACAGAGTCATCTTGGGGCTAATGCCCCAATTTGCCCCACGCAACCTCCTGCACCTTCAAAGAGCAATAGTGGCCTTCTTAGCTGCTTTCTGGATTTGTGGATGGCATGTAATAGTTTGATCAAAGCATATCCAAAGGTATTTCGCCTAGTGATTGTAAACTTTCTAGTTCTTTCTTTTCGTGAACGTGACAACTAATGTTTTCTGAGCATTGATTGACTAGATAGTTGCCGTTATTTACACCAGTTGTCGACCGTATTTAGAGCGGTTTGCATACGTTCTTCTAATACCCTAAAAAAAACGTCCTCTAACAACTATTAGAAGATCGTCAGCATACGCCAAGCAGTGAAAGCCTTTACTGGTCAGTTTGCGAGTTAACTGGCCCATTAGGGTAGCCCATTGCAGAACCTTTGATATAACGCCGTTTCTTCGTAAAGCCTGAATAATTGAAATTATTGTAACATCTTTAACTTCTTCCTCTATGTTAAGGAAAGTTATTATGACTATTTATTTGTTTTGTGTTAATTGAAATTAGCCTCTAATCTAACATGGTATGTCCAATAAGACTGTAAGAAGTCCACTTCCGAAAAAATAAAATATATTAGTCAACATCGTTATCATCTTTCACATATACCAATACATACTTAGTAGATACAGCTGTATGTTTAAAGACCTTGAACTTACAAATACGTGAACTATTTCCATATACATCGATGTCTAATGTCTACATAGGAAATCTAAGAATAAAAAAAAACTGTTAGTTGATTGCGTTTTGACGGTTTGATAACTCGACGATAGCAAAATTTTTCGCAATTAACATCTTTAAGCAAGTTTACTTCAGTCAAAAAATGTGGAGTTTGTATACGAAGCAATTAGATGATATCAGATCTAAAATTAATTCACACTTGAGTTATAATCTTTGTGGTTTGCATTAATATTGCAGACTTTTTTTATTTATTTAATAAAGATCAAAATGTTCTGTACAGTCCTTAAATATGCAAAGTTTGCATTACGTGTACAGTTAATACTACTGATACGTATAAAATATAAGCAATGACTGGCGATTTCTTAAATACTGCTATCTGTTGCACCTATTGCAAATAATGCAACAAAAGATAGTTCTTCGGCATCGTTAGGGTAAATTGGGCCACCAGGGTGACCTATTTTACCCGTTTAAGGCCGAGGATTTACGTGTAGATGTTTCCATATATGTGTTTAGACGACACGATCTGGCAATTTAATCTTTTGCGATCCGTGCAAGCGCTCTAACGTCATCGAAGTCGTCGTTTCAATATATTGCGATTGCGACTGTATTTTTGAAAGTAATCGTGATGTTATTATCGCCTCGTATCGTTGCTGAGACATACTCTGATTCAAGCAAATAATTGTACACTAATATGAAACAAGAAAACTACAAATTATGTGTATCAATAAAACAAGTAATGGCAAATTCTAATACGTAGAAAAAGCATCTATCAAAGCAAGTGCGTACTTATTTAACTTAACACGTAATGAGACTTTGTAAACAAAGATAACTTGATCCAAGTATACATTATTCATTTAATAATAAGTACTTATAAAAAATCTGAAGATTCCAACCAAGTAATTATTATAACTGATTTTAATCATATACGCATACTGTTTTCAACTGAAACATTTAAGTATCGAATAAATATCTACTTGATTAACAGTATCACAAGTATAATAACAAACAAGGAAAAAGGATGAACACGTTTAAGTGAATTTTCTAAAATATTTAAATCAGCCTAATCTACTTTGTTCAAACAAGTGTTATAACATTTTAATTAAGTGTCTGCTTATGACAAAATGATTTGGTAACAAGTATTTGTTTGCCCATATACAAACATGTCACTTGTTTGGTTTGATTAATATTTTATGTGTTGTAGTATGAAGGATGGATATTGCAAGAAAGAAAAGAGTTCTTTCGTTTTGTGAACGAAAGAACGAGTTTTTTTACTCTTTTCTCCCTTATAATATAGATTTCTAATATAGTGATAATTCCCATAGAAGTTTTATTTGTTTAAAAGTAAAATTACAAAGAAAAGTTCAGTATTTCTGATTTTTTTTCCTAACAAAAAGGAAAATATCGTCGAAATGAAAATGAATTGGTAGAATGTATTTAAACAGAATTTAATGCATAAAAGATCAACAAAATATGAAAAAAATCTCTTATGCTTACCCAAAACCACTGCACATCAGTTACTCGTTGCTTCTCCACATTGCCGGTTACTTCGCAAAAATCAAGGGCCACCATAAGCAATAGAGAAACTGTTGTGAAACAGTCCCTAAGAAATATTTATCGCGCAAGTAATAGATAAATATTTGGTAACTATGTATGCCATGTAGAAAACTTATATCGATTATGACGGAAAGTTACTGTAGTGAAATAGAAGAACCGCCATCTTCACGAAAATTTCTGTACTGGCAGAATATGTTTAACGTATTTGCTACTATAGGCCAGAAAACATTGCTGTTATATGTTTGATAAACATCATGAACATCATGACGTGATGATTTACAGTATTGTAATACAATTTTGACTTAAATCTACTACTGCTTTATCTGCAACTGTATCGACTTTGTATAAAATAAATAGTTTCTTTAAGAATATGGTAAGTACTTGATATCATATATCCAAAAAATATATATATATATATATATATTTTGCTGTTAAGGTAATTTATTTAAATAAAAGATATTATTATATATTTTTTACTGTAATTTTCCAAGTTGTAAGAAATTTTCCTGACAGATATAAATATTTTTCTTAGTAATATTACAATGTTAAAGGATTTTTCTAAGAAACAGAAATTTTTCTATTACTATTCACGTAAAACATTTTGTACATTATATTAATCAATTAAAAAAAACGCATAGGCTGGTCCGGTTAAAAATATATATTACATAAATTCACCGGAATAAGAGGACAGCTTAACTGTCGTGCAAAATATGAAATAACAGGAAAACACATTCCACATAGCAACAATATTTTAAAAATAATTAAAATTACATAAGATCTACTCTTCTTCCCTTTATTATAGCAAATTTAGAGACAATATCATTTTTCCTATTACTTCACAGAGAGTCAAATATGGATTTTAACAATACCATTAATATCATAATGTTGTGCATAATATCGGTTTCAATACTGATAATAGATAAATCTGATAGCCGTTATTGTTCCATAACTGATCTTATATGATTTTTTATTATTTTTCAGTTAGAAAGTCTTCTCTCGCCACCAGTAACAGTAACTGGCAATGTCAAAAATATTCTTATAGCCATAACTAAATTTAGAAAGAAATATAATATCATTAGAGAGCAAATAAGTCAAGATTTAATTATTTTTGTGTTGCATAAAATGTTTTCCAACTTACTTACATTTTCCTAATTTATTTAATTTATCTAATTTTGGAAAGTATGTTAAATCAAAAAATCAAATATTTCACAACTATTTTTTAATTTTGAAATCTTTCATTTAATGCAGTCAAGACAGTGTGGATAATATTTCTTCAGGATTTGTCGGATTTTCATCTTTACTTTCGTAACTAAATATTGTTCTTTTTTCCTTCGTGGCCTCACAGTATTCATTGATGGAAGTGAAAGATCGCAATCAATGGTTTCGGCGATTTGTTTAGTTTCTTTTCGCATATCATTAAACTTGAGCCTTCTCTCTGAGCTAAAATCTTTTATGTACGCTTTAGTGTTTTTTAGTAATGATACAATTGCTAATATAATGTTGCCTGGAAATCTTGCAGAATTTTACTGACTACGTTAATTTTTGTTAGTACGTTGTACTAAATAACTACACAGCATATAAACTTAAAAGATATTATTTTTAATAGCAAACTATTTGCTAAGTTTCGAGTTTTATTGTCTTTTGTAGCGTCTGAAAAAAGAGCACATACGAGGGGAAGTCCAAAAGTTCGTGGAATGAAAGGGTTTTAAATAAAATAAAACAATAAATCTATTTTTCCTTTTCAATATAATCACCCTTAAGCACAATACATTTATTAATCTATGAATTAATTTTTCTAAACCATCATAAAAATATTTTTTATCTTTCGCCTCAAAATGGGTTAAAAATTGCCTCCTTTACCTCATTGTCGTCGGAAAATTTCTCCCCGTAAGTGTTTTTTAAATTGGGGACAAATAAAAATCACTAGGGCCAGTCTGACTTAGGGGATGACTATGATTGAAAGCCATGCTTTGCAGAGCAGCCATTGCAACTCCTGCTCTTGTGACCGGCGCTTGTCTTGCAAGGGAACACACCCTTGGTCAATTTCCTCGACGTTTTTCCTTGATGGCCTCCTTTAATTTTCCTAATATCGCTGCGTAATATTCTCCGGTTTATGCTCCTTCCTTTTCTTTGTAATCATCAATAATATCCCTTCACAATCCCAAAAAAACAGTAGCCATCAACTTTCCTGCCGATTCTGACACTTTGAATTTTTGGCGGTGGTGTCCCTTTTTATTGCCATTGCATGGACTCCCTGTTTTGGACTCAGCTCAAAGTGATAACCATGTTTTATCTCCGGTAACAAATCCGCTCCAAATGTGTGCAGGTTCGTCTCCACACAGCTCCAAAAATTGTTCGGACGCATCGGCGCCGCTGTTGTTCTGAAGTGGCGTGAGCATTCTCGTACCCATCCTGCACTGACTTTTGTCATACCCAGGCGGTCATGTAGGATACGCAAAATAGTGGTATCTGATACTCCAACTAATGCAGATAATTTTTTTCTTCAAACGGGTATCTTCCAGTACAAGTTCTTCCACTTTTTCGACGATGTTTTATGTGGTGGCCTCATGGCCGTCCTGAGCGGGGGTCGTCTTCAATCGACTCCCGGCCCTGTTTAAAAAGACCATCCACTTATAATCATTGATATTACTAGGCACTTTCCCCATAAACGGTTTCCATTTCATTCAATATGGTTTGAGCGTTCTTTCCTGCTGGGTAGGACTTTTATTACAGCACTGTGTTCAATTTTCTCCATAGTTTCAGTTTTCTTCGGATTGACTTGTTTAGCAGGCAATATTCGTAAACGACTGACGCAATAGGTGCTGCAGCTTAACCTGTATACTAATGATGAGTCCCAAACAGAATGACAAACATAGCGAGCGCCTCCTTATCCCATTCATCCCCTCCATTCCACGAACTTTTGACCTCCCTGTAGTTTTATCCATATTACATGGCAACATTTTTAAAACATCAACTCTACTTTCCCATGTAGTATTAGAAAGAGGTTTTAATGATGGTGCAGGAAATTTTTTAGCACTTGCCATCGTTTAGGCGATGATGGAAAACAAAAATAATTCTTGCGCAATTCCAGAGAAATTGGTAACTTCTTCTAAAGACGACTTAGCAGCATCATTTATTACTAAATTTAACCTTTGCAGATGACGTAAAAAAAAAGTTCTAGGATTTAAGTCAATTTTTTTGTTCTGTAAACCGCTATGACCGCTTTTCACATTTACTCCATTGTCATATACTTGCCTTCTTAAATGGTTGATATTTACTAGTGTATTTACTAATTCTTCTCCTGTCGAATTTCATATTGGACAAAATTCAAAAAGTGCTCTCTAATCTCCACTATTTTAGTTTCAGTATTTAAAAAAAACAAATCTTACAACCATGGTAAGCTGATCCTTATGACTTACATATATTTTACATTTTATATATTATTTTGGGCCTCTATTTGGCGCTCTTTTCTGTTAGGCGCCCGTGTGCGTCGCACCCCTTGCACACTCGGCACGGAACTGCCTTATTCCAAACAATAATTGTCAATCAAGTAGTTAAACAGACGTGTGTTGAATTTTGGAAAAAAACTACATATTATGTAGGAACTCACCGTATTATTCCCAATGTTTTTATTTTATTTTCTCGTCATTCAATTTTTTTTCATTACAGTCTAAATACGTAATCTGTTGCAACTGTTTAATCATACATATTATGATAATGTGACGGTTCGCAATGCGATTATAAGATGACGGACGACTATCCGATCGATTGTATAACGCTTCAATATAATTGGAGCGTGTACGAATGTCCATCTGATATTTTATGCAATCGTGCTGGTGTGCGACACGAATAATGTTGAGTATATCAGATAGGACTATTTCGTGGAAGCTAAAAGAGGGTAAATATATGAAATATATACGGTGCTGAGCTTATGGTATGGGTCATTATGAATATAAAAATACAATTCTCAACTAGCTGAGGAAAGGCGGTAAATATTCATCATTTAAACACAAACCGTACCAATGACTTTCCATTTACATTCATGAAAATAAGTGTTTGCAGATTCATGGAACAATAATTTACGCAACTGAAACATCTAATGAAGATATAACTATATTAACCCATTTTCTGCTAGAGGAAAAAGAAATAACATTATTATCACAACTTTATTTTGGCGGACAATATCGACCTTTCGACTAATACCGACAGCGTGGTCGCTTGATATCGACCATGGGTTTCTACAATAAAAAAAAAAGAATATATTTTTTTTTTTTTTTAAAAAAGTACAAAGGAAGCTCGAAACAACTAACATTGATTACAAATATAATCCTTAGCCTTCTCAATGTCAAGTTGTTTGTTTCTTCCAAATTCATTACTTATAGGACACTTTTCATCTTTATCAGAAACTTCTTTTTCTGGACCTACACACCGCTTCGCGTGTTCCTTCTTCATTCTCTTCCTTTTCCAGTTCTTCTTTGACTGGCGTTGAGGTCATAATAATTGAATGGTGGAGTCTTCTACTGTTACTTCTAGTCTTCACAGTCGGCGATGGCAAGAAATCTATAAAACTGTTCCCTTTCTTGGGTTGCACAGTCTTGTCCTCATCGTCAGTCAGGTTATTTTCTAAATCTTCCTCTAGGTCTAAACTTGAAGAAGTGTCTGATTCTGTTGGTAAAGAGAAAGATTTTCGAAGGCGTTTTGGTTTGGATTTAGGGATAAACTCTTATGAAGATAGTTTAGAAGTAGGAAGTTGCTCTTAAAGTTGCAGTTGCCATAAACCTGATTGTTACGAATTTTCCAGGAGTCATTGTTGGTAGGTCCAGACATCGTTCATTAAATAATCTGCATGTTCGTCTGACAATTCATCCACATTCACCATGTGTACAAAGCAAATTTAACAAATCATTATTGGAATATTCTCCATTATAAACTGCACTTGAGAAAGTTAACAAAATCACTAGAACTGAGATACCTCACGAATCTGTGGGCTTAAACTGCTTTCACATAAAATCAACATTGTTTCAATTCCTGTCAAAATCAATGCTAACTAGATAGGACTTTTGGAATCTTTGGCTGTTGATAGAGAATATGGAATAACAAAAAAACCGTTGGAGATAGGTATATGGGAAAGCATAGCAAATAGACACAAAATTAAATTCTGCATTCGATCATGTAATAATATATAGGGTGTCATGTTTGAATAAAAACCAACTTTTTCAACTTTGAAATTAAGTAATTGGTCATAAAATTTTTGACATATTGTAGGCGATAAATAAATTATAAATGCGGGTTTCGAAAGTATCATTCTTATGCTTTCATCCACTCTACAAGTGCTTACCACCACTCGAAAATGGGTAAAAGATGCAGTATTGAAAATAAAGTTACATATTTCGAAATCTTCAAAATAATCAAGATATCTCAGAAACAAATGAAAATAGGTATAGGAAAACCAAATGAAACGCATCATAAAATTTTCTTAGGCATCCAAAAATGAGATAATATACCGGGTGTTCCATTTAAAATAAGGGAGTTAATGGCGACTTTTAATATAACCGGAAGTGTACGACCTTGAAAATATTTAAAAATAAGAGAGCATCTTGACTAGCCCTGAAGCCCAAAAATTCAGAATTTTAGGTTTCTTCTAACTACAAAAACTTCTACCGTGAGAAACCCTGCATAATTGATATTCACGTATTGATATGATGTAAACTAACTTATTTAAAGCTCTTTGTCGAACACTCAACAAACAGTAATATATGAAATACTAGATGCATTCTCAAAGTAAAATTAGAAATATGCTTCAAGATAAAGTAGTAATCTTAAATGAAATCAGTAATTCAACCACTAGAACCGACAAAATCTTTCTTTATTAATGTTATACAAGAGAATATATTTTTAGATGTTAATATTATAGATAACAGCACGATACATAAATTCAAAAGATTAAATACACATGGTATACTACATCTTTTTTTTATAATCAATTAAATAACGGGTAATATAGGAGCTAATGCTAAATAAACTTATTGTTAAATTAGGTAAAATTTTAGAGAAATTCCAAAACAAAATTACAAAAACAAAATTCCGAACTAAGTATTATATGATCTCGCCAGTCAAATAATTATTAATAAAAGATAGAATAGGAAAATTTTAAATTTTAAAAATAGTTTACTGGATTCACCACAATTAAATACATATTAAATTATATCATATCTGTTAACTTCATTTTTCCGATTCCAAATAAGTACTGACAAATTAATAAATGTCCGGTATTATCCAATAAATGAAACCGCAGTGCCGTTGTCTATTCTATCGAAAGTGTAACTAGATAGATGTAAATTAGATGCAAAGTAAGTGTAGAATTCAAAACTTTCCCCGGCACATTAAAATGTGTAATTTCTCTTTTACAAATGTGCGAAAATTTATAACGAACACTAACTGCAGGCGAAGAGTAAACAAAAGTTACGTTCATCTTCCAACTGTTTCTAGGCACACATATATATTTACCTAGTAGTTATTGGTTGTCATTTTCAGAACCCGAAAGTATCTACTTACAGTCGGGCTCCAATTTAATTGTAAATTTCTTTTTCTGAGAAATTATAATTAATTAAAGCCTATTAATTAGAGTTTTTTGCATTTTAATTAATACCCTAGTAGATAGGTGTTATAATTTCACAGAAAAATAAAACTTACAATTGAATATTCATAAAATAAGAGACATGTTAATTAAAAACAACAACAAAAAAATAACATTACAACAACATACGAAAATCAAAAAGATTATATAGCTATTAATTACCAACCCGAATTGTGTGAAGCAATACAAAAATGTGCGAAAATTTATAACGAACACTAACTGCAGGCAAAGAGTAAACAAAAGTTACGTTCATTTTCCAACTGTTTCTAGGCACACAATAGTAAGTTATTGGTTGTCATTTTCAGAACCCGAAAGTACCTACTTGCAATCGGGCTCCAATTATAATCGAAAAATGTTTTAAGTAAGTTCAAAAGATCCAGGACTGTTTATATATCTTTAACATAAATCGGTTGTTCGGTTTTGTTAATAAATTATGATACTTTATTTTTTTTTAAAATAAACGTGGTATATGTTATTATATTTTTGATTTCCTTATCTACCAATCATATAATAATCAAATAATTTCTGATCGTTCTATATTCAGTTTTAGTAGCAATAAAACTAAATTGAGCAAATATATTCTTGACTGTATTACATCATTAAATTTATACATGATTTTGGCAAGAACACTTGCCTTTCTCTAGCTATATTAATAAAATGTACTTAAATTTAGGAATTAAGGAATTGAAATAATTAACTATTTTCTCACAAATTCTTTTTAATTAAGGCAACCGGCTATTTTATTTTATTTACTGCGTTCAAACTGTAATAAAGCTCCTCAATTATTTTAATAGAAAATGTGTAGTTTGTTAGTTTTTCAATGTTTGTCCTATAAGCTCTAGATAAAATTTTATTTATTATACATTCCAATTTTATATTTTAAAATGTGTTATATTCTTATTCTGCTTGTGATTCTGATGTCCTCGGTCGATTTAATTGAAAAGAATTTGTCAGAAAGTGAACCATTATTTCAATTAATTTCTTATTAATTTACTCACACAGTCAGAAATGGATTATATGTAGTAAATTAATTAATTAATCTTATTTAAACTATGTATAAGTTAATTATTACACAAAAAAATCGTAGTTTCGTATAAGAAAACGTTTTTTTGTTATTTTACTTTACTTGAAGCAAATTTATATGCAACAATTTCAATAAATATTGCTTCTTGTTTCAGCTTCGTCTTTTATTTAATTGAGTTCTTTTACATTTTCAAACACACAATTGTACTAGTTATATTATTTTTTCTTTTGTAGGTCAAGTTTCGTACCTTTCGGGATTACATTTTATCGAATAGGCATCTGTCTCAAACCAATACAATAATTACTAGATATACATCCGCGTCAGTTTAGTAATAATAATAGGGGTAATGTGCCAATGCCGTAAAACAGTTGTGGCATGGGTTCGTTAATGGCGTGAAACTGGTTCTGTGCAGAACATTAATAAAGTTGAACGTCATAGAACAGATCTGCTAATCGACAATCACTTGCTCTATACGCATGTCAAGGGAAATCTTTACAGAATCCTTCACAACGATTTAGAATTTCATCCATACAACTACCAAATTGCACAGCACCTTACCCATCAAGATAGGAAGCAAGGTTAACATTTTGTCAAGAATTTTTAAATTGGTATCGAGAACCAATACACAATTTGTTAATGACCGACGAAGCAAATTTTTAATTGGATGGCGTTGTTAACAAACAGAATTTTAGATATTGGGGAGCCGCAAATTTTCGCAAATTGATTACAAAGAATCTCCATAGTCCAAAGGTCGTTGGTGTGGTGTAGAACCATTTGGTATCATTGGTCCTTATTTTTTTTTTTTTGCGGATGAAGATAACCGTTCTATAAAGTCAATTCCAAACGTTACATAAACATTTCTCATCCCAGAACTGATTAGATGGAGATTACTAATGGTGCTCTGTTATGTCAACAAGATGGAGCAACAACTCACATAGCCAGAAACTACATGAGGATTCTGTGAGAATGTGTAGAAGATTTAGGAATTTGCCTTAGCCACCTAGGCCCCCCGACTTAACGGCACCCATTTTTTTATATGGGGGTATTTGAAGGGAAAGGTATCTGCAAGTCATTCTACAACAACCGAAGAACCATACTGCATTCGAAAAGAAATCACAGGAATAGATGGCGATTTGCTACTTGTACATTAGTATATAAAACATTTTTTGCCCTACTTAGAAGGATTTTATTCGAAATAAAAAATACAATGAATTACCTTTTGAAGATTTTACTTTTGCGTGTTCCATCATTAATATTCTATATCAATTTTGAGGTGTGTGGTCTTGGCGTCAAATTGCAGGTAATAACTTAACATTTTAAAATTGTAAAGGTCGTTAAGACATAAAGACGAACAACCATATACCAAAACAGCTTTAAGCATTTTTTGTATTGCTTCAGACAAATCGGGTTGGTAATTAATAGCTATATAATCTTTTTGATTTTCGTATATTGTTGTAATGTTATTTTTTTGTTGTTGTTTTTAATTAACATGTCGTTTATCTTATGAATATTCAATTGTAAGTTTTATGTTTCTGTGAAATTATAACACCTATCTACTAGGGTATTAATTAACATGCAAAAAAAGGCTGATTAATAGGCTTTAATTAATTATAATTTCTCAGAAAAAGGAATTTACAATTAAATATTAATAAGATAAGAGATATGTAACTTAAAAACAACCACCCCATATCATTCACAGAAAAACGTTTAAAAATGTAACAAAAAAAAAATACAACAATATACGATAATCAAGAAGCTCCAAAGATTATATAGCTATTAATTACCCAAAAATATTCAAACCTAACAATCTTATAGTAAGCGTTATATACAGTCTGTTTGATTTTAGCTGTCACACCAGATATCTCTGCTGTTGTTAGCAATACGATAAAATGTTAAATTTCTAATTCCCTACTCTGTGCCTTAGTACAAAAAACAATTGAGCAGTAGTGTGATGAACGTAGCTTTCATTCATATGTATAGTTGTGCGTGAATATTGCAATGTGAAGCGAACGAATGAAGTGAAGCCTATTCTCAAAGTTGCCTTCACGGCGTGAACTCTTTTCGACACTCTTTTGTCGGTTCACACTGCATATTCACGCGTGAAGGCAATATGAGAAATTTGCTTCATGGACAACGCTTCATTCACTCACGTAAAGAATGAAATATACTGCTTGAAGCCCTGCTATTAATAGGAAGGATCTGCGGTGAATGACGGCGAAAGCTTCGTTCGCAACGCTATTGAGCAGTAAATGTGTCAGATATAGCAAATACATACAAAATTTCAAATTGAATGTGCCCAATTTTATTACATATTTTAAAACTCTAAAAGATTGTCTTTTCAGTGATGTATCAAATGTTAATCATCTAAAAACAAATCAAACAATTTGTTACAAATCACGCATAAACGGATTGAGTACATCACCTAAAAGATACGCTCAGAAAAGCGATTGCATGAAATGAAAGTTTTATAATTTTTGGTTTTTATCACGTTCAACAAAAAAAATACCTTTTGTCAGGAGAGTGTCTAGTGAAAGTAGCGTTTTGTTTTGCGGGAAAACTATCTTTTCCTTAAGTGCATGCTTTTCGACGAAAAGTAACCGTAATTCAGTGGAATGCACCGTAGTTTTGATTAATATTTTATAATGTCTGTATCAATGTCTGTCGTTTTAAAACTGTTATACTCGGGAAAAACGATCTTGTTGTTTTCATTACTTGATTTAGGAATATTAAAAATATCCTATCATTCCAATCAACATAAAATTTAGTTAGTCAGATTTATTGATGCTAGCGCAGTATTATTAGTTTTAATAATAACTACAGCTTCTTGCGGGTTTCGCCGTGTGTCAAAATTTCGCTCGACGTTTCGCTGTTTCAACTGACAGCTTCTTCAGGATAACTGAACTGATTCTCCATGGTCCGACATTTCTTATATACGCCCCTGGTGCATCCACCGTGTATTTTCCACTCCATCTGACCGTGGACGGTTCGTAGTAGGCTCTTCCACGTGTTGCTAAGGGGGGACCACCTTTAGCAAACCTTCTTCTCTGTTAACGGTTTTATTTCTTCTCTATTTCTATGGCTTCCCTGATGAGTCTTTTCCCGTAGTTCTTGGTGGTAGTTATTACTTTTACATTCTTGAAATCCATTTTGTGTCCGGTGTTGTGCATGTGTTCTGCCACCGCTGATTGCTCGGTCCTTCTTAATCTTGCGTCCCTCTCATGTTCTTTTATTCTTATGTCGATAGCTCTTCCTGTTTATGTGACGTAACACTGTCCGCATTGGCATGTTATCTTGTAGGTACCTTCTGTGCGCCCCTTGGGTATCTTATCCTTTGCGGTCGGTAGATACTGCTGGATCGACGTTGCAGTGCCGAAGCGTACTTGTACGTTACGTTTCTTCAAAATTCGGCCTACTTTTTCGGTGACTCCTGCTATGTAAGGTAAACAAAATGAACAGCGAAACGTCGAGCGAAAGTTTTGACACACGGCGAAACCCCCAAGAAGCTGTTAGTTATAGTTACACAGTCCAAAATGGAAATCTCCCTTTCCTGGATGTTATGGTTAAGAAAACAAAAGAGGGAATGCTACAGCACGCAGTATTTAGAAAGAAGACGCACACCGATAGATATCTGCATGCAAGATCTCACCATCATCCGATGCAGAAGAAGACATTAATACAAACATTGCTATCCAGAGCCGAAACCATCAGTGACGAACAACATCTTACCAGTGAAAAGATACATTTGGAGAAAGCACTAAAGAAGAATGGTTACACTGACATCGACATAAGGAGAGCCACTAAGAAGAAGACGGCACTGGAGACAACTACAGAACCAGGAAGAGGGATGGCGTGTTTACCGTACATAGCAGGAGTCACCGAAAAAGTAGGCCGAATTTTAAAGAAACGTAACGTACAAGTACGCTTCGGGACTGCAACGTCGATCCAGCAGTATCTACCGACCGCAAAAGATAAGATACCCAAGGGGCGCACAGAAGGTATCTACAAGATAACATGCCAATGCGGACAGTGCTACGTCGGACAAACAGGAAGAGCCATCGACATAAGAATAAAAGAACATGAGAGGACGCAAGATTAAGAAGGACCGATCAATCAGCGGTGCAGAACACATGCACGACACCGGACACAAAATGGATTTCAAGATGTAAAAGTAATAACTACCACCAAGAACTACGGAAAAAGACTCATCAGGGAAGCCATAGAAATAGAGAAGAATAAAACCGTTAACAGAGAAGAAGGGTACCACCTTAGCAACACGTGGAAGAGCCTACTATGAACCGTCACGGTCAATGGAGCGGTTGGATGCACCAGGGGCGTATATAAGAAGAATGTCGGACCATGGAGAATCAGTTCAGTTATCCTGAAGAAGCTGTCAGTATGAACAGCGAAACGTCGAGCGAAAGTTTTGACACACGGCGAAACCCGCAAGAAGCTGTTAGTTATAGAAACGGATATTTCTCTCAGTGTAGGCCGTGAAAACAATTACTACAGTTTATGTGTCAAACTAACTGAGAAAATTCATAGGTGTTACTATTTTCATCAAAAGTAACACAAAATGGGTGATCATTATCTAATGATGAAAAAATGGATATGTTATTGTATACATTACATGTAATGACAATAATAGAGAAACATATGCGATGTACCAAAGTGTGTATCCAGAAAGAGGACATCCACATCCTCGTATATTTCAAAAATTTCATTTGTTCCACCGCCTATTTTTTCGACTAAAACTTTAATCTACCAAAATGTGCAGAAAAAGAGAAGTTTTTTAAAGTTGTTAATTACGTAATAAAATTGACTACATTCCATTTAAAGTTTCGTATGTATTTGGTATATCTCACACATTTGATGCTCAATTGTTTTTATTATAATAGGGAGCCGGCAGTACGGCTGAGAAGGAAGGGTGCATCATTGCCAATCTTGAAAGTCAAGTAGCAATATGCGGTACCGGTTGTTAATTGGGTGACCATTCAGACAGCACTTCTCAGTGAGTCGGTGTGTTCCGGCACTCTAAGCCAAGGGCCGTCAAGCCCTGTAGTGCTGAGGTTATTATTATAATAGGCAGTTAAATGTAGGAACAACTTTTCTTCTTTTGCTGTACAACATTTTGTTGTATCTCTAATAGCAGTCGAGATATCTGGTGTGACAGCTAAAATCAAACAGACTGTATAAGCCTTTTTAAAACAATAAAAACGTTTTCACACAAACTAAACAAAAGAATGAAAAAAATGTATAGAATAGTTGTGATATACAAACTCAATTACGATGGTATGTCATCGGACAAATATATATATATATATATATATATATATATATATATATATATAATGGTGAAAAAACACCCCATTATGGGGTTGCACCGCTCCCTTATGGAAGCTTTCTAGATCCATTTTTTGCGGTGGATCAGTCCTCATCTCCAATTTTATCTGTGATCTCCCTCCATATCTTCCTGAGTCCAGCTTTCTCCTTCCATTTATTTACTCCTGCTTTTCGAAGGTCGTCTTCCACTTCCTGTAGCCATTTTGTTCTAGGTCGCCCTCGTCCTCTTTTACCCGATGGTTGCCAAAGTAACACCGTTCGTAACACCGAAGATGGTCCAGTTCTCCATATATGTCCTAGCCACCTCACCCTTTTCTTCTTTATTTCTCTAACCACATCCTCCCCATCTAGGTCCTTCAATATTTCGCTGTTCATCTCTCCCTATATATTCCTTCTTCAACTTTAATCGGTCCTAGTATTGATCTTATCATTCGTCTTTCCGCTATTCTGAGAGCTTCTTCATCTTTTTTTGTGAGAGTCATTGTTTCGGCAGCATAAGTTATTATCGGCTTTATCATTGTCTTATATATAATTAGTTTTGTATTTTTGGAGACTATCTTACTTTTTAAAATATTTTTATTTGCATGAAATGCTCTATTTGCAGCCATAATTTTTTCATCAATTTCAGTTTTTCTTTCCCCACTCTTTTCCATCATAACGCCTAGATATTTAAATTTACTTGTCTGTTCAAATTCATGTACTCCTATTTTGATTTTTTTCTTCTTTATGCTTTTACCAATGATCATTATTTTTGTTTTAGCCTCATTTATTTTTAATCTCAATTTTTTTTCGCTGTATATATTTTTTCGGACAAATATACAGCACCTAAAAAAAAAGAATCTATAATCATAAATATCACTTTAAACCAAAAAAGAAAAAAAACATTAACTGCACTACTTTATCCCAACTCTCCACCTCTAGCTTAAAGTCAAAATAAAGCCAATTAAATAATTAGTAAAGCTTATTAGTTTACCGTTTTGCCTTGTTTTAACATATTTTCAAAAAAACATTTCAACCACTAATAATTTAACAGGGTAAAAACTTTCGATAGGAAATTCTACAACCTCGGATGCCTTATATATGTTTGTTCGCCTTTATGTCCTAACGCCCATTACACTTTTAAAATATTATTATCTGTAATTTGAGGCAAGGACCATACACCTTAAAATTTATGTTATAAAATGTTAATATTGGAACACAATGCAAAATAAAAACATTCCAAAAGATATTTTACTGTATTTTTGTATTATTTGCATATTATTAGAATTGTGTGTTTGAAAAAGTAAAAAAAAAGTAATTTGTCGATTTAAGATGCTTAAAAATGTTGCTAACAAGCAACCAAATGTAGCAATAACAAATAAAATGCTTCCATAAAGAAATTCATTTCTTTAACCTAACCGGCATACCAATAAAAAAAAGAAACTTAATTAAATATTCGATTGGAAATTCTTATCCGGTCTTCGGTTGATAATGTGATGATAACTCTAATAGTAAGGAAATATTGCTCCCTCTAGTTACACAACCTAGTAAATTGTTGGGAAAACTTACCACTTCACGGTATGAAAATATTTTTTTGTCACATTTGACACGCATCATATATTTGCTCTTCGGTAAGATGAACTGCTGTGCCTATATCTTCGGCTTCAAAAAATATGTATCGTAATAATGTAATTTTCCATATTTATATACTTTTAACTTATCCAGCTGTATAATATATAATGTGGACAACCGTACTCATAAATTCGTAAACAAACAATTCCATCAACAAAAGACAGGCAGCACAAGCAGGACAAGATCTTGAAAGAAAGACAAAAATACATTTATACGAGTTTAGATACGTATCACCTACAGTACACAATACTGACTTTTGAAAGTGAGACTATCAGTAATAAATATACAATTTTACAAACGGTTGTGGTTATATGTATTGAATAACAGATCGCAGTAGGTCAACTAAACCGCGAGGAATGCAGTGGTTAAACATGAAACTGTGTATATAATGTAACAATATTAGGTGTGTAATATATTTTGTTGTTACTTTAGGCCATATGTACTTCTCAGTACCATGGCTTTAATTTGTTTAAAAAAAAATGTGTGATATTTGAATGCGATTTTGAAACGTCTTGCATAACACACATCCGTTATTTGTGCATGCAAATACGAGAAATTAATTACTGATATATAAAAATCTTTTTGTTTTTATTTTAAACAATTCAAAGATTGTTTTTTGGCAGCGTATCTCTTGGACTTCTCCTAATTAGAAATTCGTTTCAAATGCGCCCTCGAAATGACCGAGAATGACGTTGATTGCATTATGCGAAAGTCAGGATCCGTTATTTGACGATAAACCGGGCTAAAAATAACAGACTCACTGCCGTAGACTCATCCAATTAGCGGCTTATCCGGGCAGATAACTCGGTACTGCATGTACTTATGCAAATGTAAATAATAAACTTATCCTTAGGTAAGCATAGCTAGAATTTAAATCTAAGATAAGGAGTATCCTTGATCTTAAATAAAGGAACGATCAATTATTGATTTGAATAGGAAGCCATTTGCTTCATCGATTTATTCTCTCTAACATAATTTGATAATGGAAATTTTGGAAGGTCTGAAGAAAAATGGACAAATTTTTGGGAAGTGCTACAATGTTAAAATTCACAACTCAAATGCACTTACTGTTGTAAGCGAAAAAAATAATTATAATCACCAAAATAAAATATCTATGTGCTCATTCTACCATATTACGAGTACCTATAATATAGCTCAATAATATCTCTTAAGGTGAAGTTCATGCAGTAATTCCAAAGAAACAATTAAGGAAAAGCTACACATACAACACATATTTCGTATTTGGAATATGGTATTGTGCTAACTTAATTGAAAAATTAAACAGAAAAATCACGCACCTTATTTCAAAAGTTTATGATTCTTGAAGGAAGACATTCCAGTTTTGTTTAGTTCAGTATTGCATTATAAACCAGAAAAAATATATAAATATACACCCATGGCAACACATATGCCTCGTCGATCCTACCAAAACTTTCTTTTTTATAGGAATGCAAAAGCAAGGTAAGCTAAGGTCTTAAATTGTCGTAAAGTAAATAAATAGATGTTTAAAAGTTTCTACGGTATATTTAAAATCATACAAGAATTAGAAATTAAACTGTTTATATCATTTTAAACATTTTCAAAAATTCTTGTCCTTTAAACCTGCTTCCACCATGTTTCCCCATCTCTTCCTAGATTTCACTCCCTCTCTCTTCGCTTTATTTGAAAATTCCCGCTATGTTGCCGGTTTTACCACTCTTTTCCTTTCTATTCTTTCCAAATAATGAATTCCTTAAAGTCTTTTTTTATGTGTCTTAGTATTTTCCTAAAAGGCTACATATATCTCCTTATCAACCTTTTGTACATAGCTCCCCTCTCAACACTACGTTCCTACCACATTGCTTTAACTTTTCTTCGACATTTTTGTTGAGGATCCATGCCTCACCTCTGTTCCTTCCTTTTTCATTGTAGGAGCCATCTGAAATAATCTCCGGAAACACTGCAGCCTCTTGGCTTTCTGTATTTAGCCCCAATTTTTTTTTGGCCATTAACTTATACCACTCCAGTGTCTTAGTGGCCTGCACCAATCTATAGAAGTTTCTGGCTGATTGATCGAAGCAATCTTGTGGATTTATTTTTAGCTTGCCAAAAATTGCCTGTTTTTGCGTCTAGAGCCTCACATTCACACAGGATATAGTAAACGTTTTCTGTTATCCCATTACATAGTTTCCAGTTGGTATCTCCAACATTGATTCCAATTTTATATAGGTGACCTTTCAGTGTACAGTATTCTGTTAGGAGACCTGTTACTGAGTTGCAGTAGTTCTTTAAATTCTCTTTTTTGATGGTCCATTAATAAAGGTCTTTCCATGAATTTGCCTGGTTGTATTATTCCGACGTCCTTTATGTGTATCTCTTCGAAGTTTTTAGACATCCCTGGAAGATATTCTAGGACTGTGTATGAAGCCAAAGATCCCTTACTTATTAACTCATCGGCTTTCTCGTTTCGTTCAAATATCGAGTGTACAAGTGTCCACAGTAAAGTGACTTTATTGCGGTCTCCCAGTCTATCTATTTAGTCCTGGCTACCTGTTGTAGGTGATACTGAAGGCCTCATCCGCTTACAAAATACAATATGGGGTGAGACATGAATCCTCAATAAAAATATTTAAAGATGGTTTTATGTATTTTGATTTTAGCAGATGGGTTATCTCATCTGCACGTTTTTTACTAAGTTTTGGCATGCCTAATCTAGATAATTTTGAAGGTATTAACGCCTATTGCATAAAATTGTATAAGGACTAAGTTAACACTCTTAACCCTGATGTCTCGGACATTGTTGGTGTCCTTCAGATGTCGCAGAAACTGTTCCAGAGAAATCAGGTCTATAACTTTTCCAGAATACTGTTGGCACACGTTATTTTAATTCCTTTTGTCAAGATTTCTACTCGATCTTACTAAAACATCAGAGCTGCAAGTGTTAACCAGGCAAAATTCATTTTTTCGTGTTAAACGCATATTTTTTTGTACTAGTGCTCTAATTTTTCTAACTCTGAACGCGAGGTTTTTTGGTCGGTAACAGATGCTTACAAAAATCGACTTGTGCCTATATTATCAACATGTGCGTTTTTGTTTAATTTTTAAAAAAATTAAATGGTATTCACATTTATATTCGTTCATTATTTTATTGTTTGTAATAATAATAACAAGTATATCACTAATTAACTGGTTATAATATTGTTAACTTTATACTATTTGTAACTTAGTACAACTATAAATTGCTATAGCTAAATATATACCACTATATCAATTAGTGCTCTACTGTGAAGTAGAATTCCCAGGTGTTATTATTTTGTATCCTTGTTTTAAATAAACTTTACGTAAATTGATAAACTCTTCAACATTCAATTAACTTATAAATAACAAACAAGTAGACTAAATAATTGTACTGAATTTGATAAACTATGTGAATTGGTCGGAATCCCCCAGTGTGCTCTACAACTCAGTATGAGGTTTCCTAGAGCCTATTTTTAGTTTTTGATAAGGATTATTACTATTTTCTCCTTAATTACGAAGGGTATATCTTCTGTTTCAATATTTAACGACAAAACCTTTTTTTTGTTTTGTCTATAAATGTCAATAAAAGGTCAAAGTGAGATGAAAACAATACAAATAAGTAACAAATATTCATCTTCTAGACATTTATGTTTTTAGCTATGTATTGATATCGAACATTATTATATATATTAATAATAATATGTTAAATCATGCCGAAACTATATTTAAGTTTTATTTTGTGCACACACCTATTTATAAATCTAGTATATTATGGGCTAATTAATTGATAGCGTAGTGATGTAGTTATTGAAGTCTGTTCATCGTACAATCTTTGAATGCTAATAATTTAGTGTCTTTGGTATCAATATTATTCAGGGACAGATACTTATTGCAGCTCATATTGAAATAAACGAGTAGGAGTCCGTGGAGACGATGTTTGTTGATAAAAATGTTTCAAAAAATTATTTTTACTTTTTTATCAATTCATAAAACTTAAACTATATTTTGGTATCTTCTTGGAAATAGATATGAATTTATATCTGAAAAGTTACATTTACTAGTGGGCTAGAAATATATAGAAGAAATGTTATTATTAATCATTAGAAGAATTTTTCTGAATTTACCTACTTTTCCTCGTATATTGTGATCGTTTGTCGTTCGAGTACTTGATATAGACGTTTACAATAAGCCCCTTTTCTTAAGTGCTTCAGTTCGTACAGAAACTCTTTCTTAACATGTTTGGATTGTCGCTGCGTGGAATTTTCTTTTCAGATATGTTTGGATGTATGTTAACAAAAATCGAAGGTATTTCGTACGGTTAATATTTAAATTTGAATGCAAATAAGCGTTTTGCATTTTCTACTGGTATTCAGAAAAATATAAGACGCAACCTGCGGTTGAAATGTCCGTTGCGTTAAATTTTAACATATTGTTATGCATACAATTGCATTGATGAAAGTTCCGTTATTGCGCGAGACTAGGCCCCAAAGGGAATCCGAACACCAACTATGACTCTTTAACTAAAGCGTCCACAGAAAAAAGAATGTTGTCAATTTTCAAACAATATAAAGTTTCGCACAATAAGTTGTTGAAGATATAGAGACTAACACAACTTGTATTAAAATTTCCCACAAAATTGTTGACGAAAGTTATCGTATTTTTTGCAACAAAATGCATACTTTTGTTATACAATTTATGTTGATAGAACCTATATATTACAGTAACATTGAGTGCAGATCACTGGTTGCAAATAGTACGTTGAGGCCAGTGGTAGTAGTTGCAACTAAGCCTCAACAAAATATTTACAGTATTTTTGCAACTATTACAAATGTGTGTAGTGAACCGACATTATGATTTTGCGTACAGATTAACTACTCTGTTGCAATAATTAATATTCTCTAGTTGTGAATAATCATTTACTGTATAATGTGTTATTTTTTTTTTGAAACATAATGTGTAGTTTTGTTGCGCAATTTGTTGACATAGCCTACCTATAACAAGAGAATAAATTGCATATTGCTTGCCGCAAATGCAATAGTGAATTTTCAGTCCAATTTTACTGTACGCAAATTCTAGCGTACAGTAAAGTTGGACTGTTGGATCAAGGATAAATTAATTTGAGAAGTTCTGATCTCATTAATTTATTTTGTTCTGTATGTGTATATTAATAAAGGATACGCATATTTTGTGTATTACTTTATGTATTCGTTAGTATACGCGTTAAGCCTTCATTTATATTTTGGTGTAATTATATATAACTTTATCCGCACATCTTTCAATTTCCTTTTTTGTTATTATACTAGATAAAAACATACAGAATATGGTAAGTGCCGAAGGCTTGTTTCATCTAATACACAGACGCCTATTCACAACAGCATTCGGCTGGTCTATTTGGGTTGGATAATCTATTGGAGCCAATTCCGTTCCTTTACGGTTTTGCGTAAATCTATTTGTTTTGAATATATTAGAACAGGTATTCACTATTTGAAATCCATAATGCTGTGCCAAATTAACATTTACAAGAGCAACTTCAGAAAGAATCCTTTTTTCCAATAAGTCTTCATTTTCTATAAAATTTTCAGAATCAGCGGTTGATTTTCTCAATTTTATATTCATTATCTTCGGAAATGTTTTGTATACAAATTGGTACTAAATGTCATTTTGTTTAATCCAGACAATCCTAGATGAGATAAGTTGATTAGTTAGGTCAATACGAGCGCGGTATGCTGTAATTCTAAAACTCTTACATCTACTCTACAACTCTTACAACTCATTGCATTTATTACATTTACTTTTTAGGAAGGCTATTTTGTACGTCTAAGTGATTGTTTATTTCAATCGTTAACCAAAACTGAAAAATTACTTGAATCTTCTTTTACTTTCTAGAACACAAGTGCGACAAATAGTTTTAGAGTTACAGGAAAACACGATCAGGTTTTTCTTAAGTGTAAGGAGTCAACTTTTACTACTCTTGTCGCCCTTCAAAATAAGTGAAATAATACCTGTATGATTTCGGCTTCAAGAGTTTGTTGAGAAATGTTTTCTGAACAAACCTTTAATTCCAAAAAATATTGTATAAATAGAATAACCAATAAAATAAAATGTTTCTTTTTGAGGTCGTGCTGCCATGGAAGCTATTTGATATGCGGACTTTAACGAAAATAATTTACTTAAATTTCTTCATCATTAATATGTATAAATAATTATAGACGCTATAGCAAGTAACCAGTAGCTAAGTACCATATAACTTTTCAAAAATATATTTAAAGTTACAGTAAGAAATGAATATCTGATTAACTCGAAGAAAGTATATACACAGAAATCTTTCTTACGCTATTTTTTACACAACACAAGCAAGGCAAGAGTAGAGCTTTGGGTTGTTCTGTGAATAAAACACAATGGAACCAGCTAGTGCAAAATTGTTGACAAGTTTGACAAGCTCTCTTTTTGAAGGGTATACAATGAAAAGCTTTGAATTCGGAGGGTAGGATGGTGCAGAGCATAGACTTATTAAATTGCTCAGCTAAATATTTACTTGCATACCCAACGGCTTACATCTCACCCAAGTTGGAGAAAACTGCCCTCAAAAATGGGCGAGTAATACTGACACATCTACTTTGTTTGTGATTTGTAAAACACGTCAACGATTTGAAGCTTTAACATACATTGATGCATTTTGTTTCCATGGATATCTTAAGTATTATTAAAAGTTTCCAGGGATTTTTTAAAAAACTCATTTGTATTGGTCTACTGCTTATGTATTGGCCTTAAATACCATTGTTTATCATTGATTTTGATGTAAAATTTATTAATAATATGCACCTCCCTTATGCACCAACACACATCCTAGATTTACAAAAAATCACCACTATGTGAAAAGGTATAACAGATGGGTTGGCAGATGTGACACGAAACGTTGTCACGAAGACGTCACAGACTCAAAAATCGATTAAAAACAACTAATACCACACAATGTGTTTCCCTACCGGAGATTTATTGTAAGATGTTCAGAATTTGAAAATTGACTAGGCTTTTGTAGATAATTCATTTTCATTTCGATTAAAAGTGATCACGACGTGTTTACGCTTAAGCCTAAAATGAATAAATTATAAGAAAATCAAAAGAATCAAAATGCTTACGGTTTACTGCCAACCTGCATAGTTTTCAAGTTCAAAATAAAGAGGACTTGAATCAACTGTCAATATCTTTCACTTAAAAGAATAAACTGTTTCAATAAATAATATATTATTTCCGAAGAAATTCGTGAATTTCAAATTATATATCCTTTCAAGGAAACATCAAATATTTATCTGAGTGTAGATAGAATTTTTTAGATGGTCTTGAAATGTATGTACTTTTATATATTTGTTTGCAGCCGTTCTGTTATAAGCAATTTTTGGATAATGACATCCCTTATAAGCAGGCCATGGATAGACGCATGTGCATAGAATACAGATCATATAACATATGCGAATTGACAGGTAGTTATTCATAAAGTAGATTGTTAAGTAATCATTCAGAATAGGATTAAAGCGATTAAATCGCTTTTATACTTTATTATAGTTAGAATACAAATAGCAAACAGAAACAAAATAAAACAACCTTATAACATAACCATATTTACTCAAGCAATAAAAATTTATTCGAAATTGGCATTAGCATCAACACATTTTCGACATCTTCTTAGTAAAGATCTAATGGAATTTCGTATATATATTTGATTTATATTACCCATCACCCTTGTAAAATTATTTTGTAATTGCTCGAGACTATTGTTTTCTTGTTGATATAATTGCTCCTTAACAGTCCCAAACAAAAAAAAACTAGGGGTGTTAGATCAGCTGATCTAAGTGGCCACGATACTGGACTAAACGTCCTATCCATTTACCTGGAAACTTTATGTTAAGTATTGGCGAACAATATCAGAATTGTACGCTGGGGCACCATCAACTTGAAATCAGTGTTGACTTTTTTCTTGTAAATTTATCTTGAATCTTAACTGTAAAAAAAACAACATACGGAAAAACCAAATTGTCCTGGTCTACGTCGAGGAAATATTTGATTACGATTTTCAGTTACCCAAATAAGATTATTGCTTCTATTTAATAAACCATCGCTGCTAATAAAAAATGTCTATCTCCTTGACACATATTTAAATACCAATTACAAAACTCCAGACGCTGCTGATAATCGGTTGGATAGATTTCCTGTCTAATTTTGAAATGATATGGTTTATACTTATACTTTTTGAATATTCTAATAATCTTCCTTCGAGATAAAATGCTGTCTACTTCCAGAGATCTTGTTGAAACTGTAGGATTAGCATCAATGTGCACAATGACTGCTTCAAAAATTCTATCTACATGTGTCATGCCCAACTACTGATTCTATTAAAAAAAATGTCTCAAAGCTCGGAAACAAATTATAGAATGTTTAGAAATTTACCATAAAATATCAATGAAAAAGGTTCTTTACTATTATTTCGCATCTTTAAAAATTGATTATAAGTAAAAAAGAAAACCCGGAATTTTGAGTTTCCGGGCATATTCTGGAAATGATTAAAAATGTTTGATTTTTCTACTGAAATATAGAAGTTTTCCATATAATAGAAATTGTACCACCCTGTATATTCTAAAAATAATTATAAATCAACTCGTTCCCATTCCACGAATGAAAGTAAACAACAATGTATTTGGGTAATAATGCTAATCTCAATATCAAGGTCAGTTAACTCTTAAGTTGAACTGCGTCCAATATTCATTCCCTGGGTTATTGCTAATTAAACACGGAGATAAGAAACATTTTATCTCTATTGAACAAATACAAAGACACGGTGCTACTACATCTCAACTTTATTTTACTGTTACGTAAAAACTCTGACTTTAAAAATAATTTCTTAATCATTGTTACAGATCAAAACTGGACGTATACTTCTGCACACTGTTTGAATGAAGAAGTGGGAAAAGAGATACATACATCTAAATTGGTGAGTAAATATTAGCTGGTAAAATTCCAAATATACAGGATTATGAAAATCCGTCTCAGCATTATGGATCTAATCACAAAAGATTTTGAAAAAATAACACAGCAAGATAGTTTATTACTTTTATCCCAGCAGCATTTGAAGATTAGTATCAGCAGTAATGGACCTGTAGGAAATATCCATGAGATTTGAACAATACTTAAGAACATAAGCCGCTATTAATTGATTAAACCATCTTTGCGAGGTAAACGCTAATAATCCTTCAATTAATACGACAAATTTGCATTGAATAAATACTTATCTCAGCATATCTTAACTAACAATCCCGGAAGACTGCAACACTACATAAAAGTTAGTCTGGTTACGATTTCGCGTATCGCCGATCGTCTCTCACTACATCTACTTGTATCGTTGTATCACCGTTACCTTTTACCGTGTGCCTATTATGTATGCATGGGAGTATCGTTGTCGTACACAGTCTAATTACGTAGATGTACTGCGGCTCTATTAACCCAAATCTTCTACTCCTTTGGCACTCAATAACTAACAGACAATCTTACCAGTGGCGGCTCATGACTTTTTGTGCAAGGGAGGCTACTATAACCTAGATAACTTTTCTCGGTAAACAAATTATATTTTTATAATTATTATTGTAGCATTGTAATTGTAGAATAAAAATTAGAAAAAAAAGAGATTGTAATGAGATATAATTTATTTTTTCCGAAAATTTGAGGATCATGATACAACACACATAATTAATTTTATACTTAAATTTCTTCAAAACAATGGTATTATTCGAGGGTTTCTTACCAGCCAGTCGATAATATTTTCGCAGATACTTATTTCGATCATTTTATTTTATTATTATTTTCTGGGTATAACCTAACAAAACTCACCCAACAAAACTTCTTAAGTTATTAGTACTGGGAGTTGCATAGCGAGTTGCGTGCCAACGTTTTACGACCGATAACGCACAATAACATGCCAATCTTATACGATTTCACCTAGAACGCAAGCCTCCGACCACACACTGTAAAAAAAGTTGCAGTAAAATTACATGTAAAATCGTGGGTAGCAAAGTTGCCTACAATTTTACAGGTAAATTTGCTTCATAAGGTAAAATTTCTACCATCTAGTAAATTTCACATGCTGATGTGTTTTTCAAAGATTGTACTGTAAAATTCGTATGTAATATTTATATGAACTCTATATTTACCGAACACTGAAGTAATTTTCATATATATTATATATATATATTTATAAAGAGAGCAAGCAACTTACCTAATTCTTTTATAACACCTAATAGGTCATACTGAATCGCTCAACCAGAGATCAAGAATGAACACGCATACGCGAAACCTACGATTGTTTGTGACGTACATTGAGCTAATAATAAGTTCGACAAACGAATAGAATTACCTACGCGCATAGATAAATAATCCAATAACCAATCATATTGCGGCGTATGAATTTCGTATTTTCCATGATATCTATAGTTTTACCGGAAAATTCAAGTAAAAACAAATAAATATAAAAGATCCTCGTATTCTTACAGCAAAATTAATAGTTCACTAGTAAAATTACTTTTAAAGTGCACTAAATACCCCAAAAATGGCAATTTTACACTTTTAAGTAAATTTTGAGAGTAAATACAAAAATTGTACATGTTTTTTCCTGTATTTTCCTTTTGAATTTTTATTACATCTTAAACTTCCATGAAAAAGCTATAAATTTTACCGAAATTTCTTTTTCCATGTTAAATATCCTAGAAAAAACATGTAAACCAAAATTTACATGATTTATTATGGTAAATTCACAACGTTATTACATGTAATATTCCTGATTTACCATGGCAAAATTACTGTAATTGTTTACAGTGCACGTATTCACCGTATAAAGTACACATGCACTTATGGGGACGCACTGATTTCAGCGATGATATTAATCTCCGGCGCGAAGCCAAATTTGTGGCTAGCCTCCTCGCTTGCTATTATAGTGTGTACAGTAAAATTTGGTGCATTATTGGAAATTTGTTTGCATTTTTAAATTAAGTAATTAATAATATTATACTGTTTATTATATTTTTTTTGCCAAATTGCTTTGTTTTAGTATATAACCAATGCTTAAAAATTATTTGAATACATAATAAACGCTATTTATTTTATTAAAAATAATAGGGTAAGCTTAGCCTCCGTAGCCGCCCCTAATGAACCGCCACTGAATTTTACAAGTAAATTTGCTTCATGCGGTAAAATTTTCACCATCGAATGAATGCTACTGTATTTCTTAAACATTTCTCTTTAAAAATTATCATATATTCCCTTTATATAATGTGGTAATAAAGTAAGGAACAAAGTTCATAATTGCATTATTTAATGTTTTCAAGCAAAACGCTCGGACAAGTCAACTTTATTTTTTAATTAGCCACCTTATGGCATAAAAATTGATATGTATTATATAAACTTAGATCAAACGTTTATTCAACGTTTATGGCGTATACAAACTATATATTATTCAAAAACAGAACAACTATAAATTATAGTTTTCATTTACTAGTTATATATACTAATTATCAATCAATAGTTAAATCTTTTCGTTGAGTGTCGTGCCTTAAAAGATTCAGGACTATAATTTATTCACATACATAGCAGAGTTTAATTAAAAATGGCTTATTGTTAGAATTTTCGGTAATGCTTGATATTGAAATAGTTTTATTTAACCACTCACTGGTGAACCATTCCCGATAAAAAATAACTTACTAGTAAATATTAATAGTCCTTCTTGCTTCAGAGATTAACGAATATCTCAACCACTAAATTTTAATGAAAGGAACGGTATGTCAATGATAAATATAAATATATTGTCATGGAATGTGTATCTGATATTATTTCAGTGTGAAGTTACTAATTTTACTTATATATATTTTAAAAATAATTTAATACAAGAAAAGGATATAAAATGTAGCAGCAGACAGCCAGACGATGTCCAGGGTGTTGTAGGAAATCTCTGCATTTGGCAAGTCCTTCAAGGCATTTTCCTTCAGAATATTCCCTTCAGGAAGTAAAGACGATCAGCAGTGATATACCTACACATCGAAATAGTATTAAAATTTGATTAGTATATTTTTACAATAGATATTGACAGAAGTTGGATCCAAAGTCAATTCAATTGAACATTTTTTTTACACTGTACTTATTTTACTTAAACTTAGTCTAATAATGTTTTTATATGCATTGATATGTCAACAGAAAGACATGGAAAATTCCGGGAAATTCGGTTTCGTCACAATTTTATGTGTATAAATAGTTGCCTACTTTTTGTACAGTAATTAATTTTTAGATTGTTAATTTGACATAGTAATAAGTGTTGAAAATTTTTAGGTGATTCCAGAATTTTGCAATAATTATTTATTTTAATTTCGTTTAAACATTCGACAATCCATTCGGTCACATGGGCATTCTCATGTATTAAACATCTTATATTCCCCTCACTTCGGTGAAATTAACAGACTCTGTGAGACAGTTGTCCCGCATGTCCAAGAAAATTGCATTCAAGTCGGTTAAAATTTTTCAATTCAAAAGGATTCATTAGCCAACCTTCATCAGAGGCAGACGTGTCTCAATTTATTTCGTAAAATTTAACGGCTATTTTGATAAAATCCACTTTTATTCTAAAGTCCAACCTAAAAATGATTGTTAATTGTTAAACAAAGTTTATCACATTAATATTGTCCAAATTACCTATTACCTTTGGGTAATTTTTCTCCAACGACGACTTTCCTGAGATGTTCTGGTCCCGAACCACCCTCCGTGTTTAGAAGTACTATGTACCAGGGCCCCTATCAGATACCCGACCATTCCTGACCACTTTGATGTCCGCTGAATTCATCCTTTTAGAAGGTATTCCTCGTCAAATCTATCTAAAAAATAAACGTATTATTTTAATCCTAATCTAAATTTAAAGATACTTATAGGAAATTTCATTTTTATACGTTCAGCAAGTTTTGGGGTTAGGAATTTGTATGTTTGTATCAGCGCTCAAACAGTTTGCAATCACTGGGGAAAATTTGTAGAAGTTGATACTTTTCTAGGGTTAATATTTGATATGTGTTTACGGTACGAACCGATATCCAGTAATTTTACCATTAAGGATGGCCATGCTCATTCATCCGTCTTTTAAGCATAGCATAACTCCGTTTGAACATTCAGAAAACGCGGGAATTTTGAAATTAAATTTTAATTGTATTTATGTTTTCTGTGATGAATTATATTGCAAAAAGTGGAATTACTAGCAAAAAGTAATTGTTGTTAATTAAGCGAACTCACGTAACTTACCTGAGATAATATTATTCTTATTTATGTTTTATTTTACACAGGTTCACATTTCGAACTTTGTTATTAAATAAAACCACTTTTATTCACACTGAAATGTTTTCTTTGTCATACAAAATTGATCATAACTGATGTACAAGAGTCTCGTGCGTATGATATTTTGGAAACTGGCCATTATACATACAAATTAAAGTATAATTTTTTTAATTTTTTTTATACCAGGCTGTATGCTACTCTGTAGCATTACAATATAGGATAGTGTGATACAAGGTCCATATAACTTTAGTCAACTGCATGCAACTCAACCATTATTAACTTTTTCAATACACATAAACAAATACGATGCAGTATCTAGACTCTTGACGTCAGGGTACTACCGCTGGTAGTATGGCGTGTGAAAAAGAAATAAAAATATTGTCAGTTACAACGATAACAACATTTTATAAGAGACACAAGGCTAAATAAATAATCCAGAAATAAAGGAAAAGATCATGAATATTTTAAATGTGTAATACTTTACATGCCAAGGAAATTAAAAAACAAAAAATATTTGCCATTAAAATTATTATTTGTTGTTTTTTTTTTCATATCTTGACTTGAAGGATAATCGCCCTTATTTTTTATAATAAATTGTTTTAATAGCGGTTGTCTATATTACTTTGCAGTATTACAAAGCAGCAATACAGCTTTAAATTCCGTTGTCCTTAAATTGTGTCATGTGTATGTAAATATATGAGCGTCCTGACATATTCTTCGTAAGCTGGTTTACAGGAAATGTTATTGGCAAATACATAACAACGGATTTTAGATAACAGTTTCATTTCTACCACCAAAATATCGAAAGGTATCTACTCAGATACTAAGTCAAATTTGTGACTGTGCCGAATTAGCATTTTTCTAAACAACCTTACGAAAATAAAGTCTTAATAATGATTTATTAATGCACATTTTGATGTTACAGAGTGTTATCCGAGTGCGATGGTAAAATAATAGTGGCATCTATTTTCTGTTTTTATAGTTGGAAATTTCTAACTAATTGGCACGTGGTTAGAAATTTTTGCCGAAAAATGTAAAATATTTCTCTTTAATGCCATTGAAACAAGTTTTTAGACTTTAACTGTTTTTTGGATAAGCTGCATAACATAATAGCCAACACAGAAACAATGTCCGCTTAGTTTCTTACTGTACTGTTGCAATAAAAAACTGTAGAATATAATAAAAAATTAGGGAGTAGTTGATATTTATTCGTCTACATATGTATAACCTAATTATAGACCTTCTATTTGGCAGTTTCGATGGCTAACATTAGTTCTGTACAATCAAACGCTAAAAATGCATCCATACGCAGCCAAATAAAGCCTCATTTATTGAAATCACACAACTGGAACTGTCAAATTACATGGCAGAAACATAATTGCTTATTGAAATGTACGCATTATGTATACAATTTTACGGCCGAGAGAATGTCACGACCTTGGCATTGAGTGATAACAGTAAAATCTATAGATTGTTCAAATCCAGTATAATAGTATAGAGTTTCTGAGAAACCCATTTACACGCATTTAGTGTTTGTCCTGCCAACTCGAATCTAAATAATCTATACAATAAATCTTTGTTATCCTATTTAAAAGTTGAAAATATTTTTAGTTTTATTTTTATTTTAATAATCTGTAGCCTGTGTAGTAGATTAATATAATTTATAAATATTATTATTGTTTGTTATTATTATTAAATTTAATTTTTCTGCTGGTTAATATCATTCAATCCAAATTTGGTAGTTGGAGTTTTAAATTTGATTTAAAAACTAAAAAAATTAAACAAAAGCAACATCACTAAAAATAATAAGGGAGACTATGAAGCTGTATTTATAGGAAGCCGGGAATACATCTGGCAGACGTTGCCTTTCGTTCGCATGCACCATCACTGCTATAGCATTGGTGGCTGCATATTCTTGGGCATCTTCATTACCGTTTCTAGGTTTTTCACCAGTTTCCGATGCTGTATGTGGAAACTATAAATTAAAAATAATTAATTTTAAATGTATTTTAAATCCTTTCATTAACAGAGTTTTCTTTTATTCCTTTAAAAACCTTTCTACCGTTAGGTGTAAGGTCATTCCGAAGCTGAAGTCAATTTCTTGCCCTTATCTTCTCAATGCTCGGTCAATGCTTCCCTTAACTCATCGTTCCATGTTCATCTTGGTCCTCCTCTTGTATTTTCCTAGGTATTTTAGAATCATAAATTTTCTTAGTTATTCTTTCTTCTGACATTCCAGAAATATGTCCATACCATCTTAGCTGTCCTTCTATTTTCATTCGTATTGGTATCATTCCCATTTCTTCCCTTATTTTCTCATTCCTGATTCTAACATTTCTCGTTTTATGTTCTACTTTTCTTAGGAATCTCATATCCATGGCATTAATTCTGAATTTATGTTTTTCGGTTAGCGTCTAGAATTCGCAGCTGTTTAGCAAAGCGTTTTTCCTCTTCTGATTCACTCGATCTTCCCATTTTACTTTTATCGACCGTCACTTTCTCTTCGTCCGACATTGTATATTGTATATCACTCCGTGATGTTCCTTGATTATATGTGCCGCCCGATAAGAAACGGCGACGGCCAGGGTCAGCTGGCCCGGGTCGACCCCTCGAAGGCCGAACTGCTATCCGTTCCCCGCACTCAAACTACACCTCTAACCTATTGCCTATTGTTGTTTGAAACTACAAAATTTGGGTTTAACGACGGAGCAATTTATACACGTGCTCTCTCTCTCTTAAAACGCACACCTCAACCCCACTGCAAACTTATTCCAGCATTGCTTATCAGAAGTAAATTACATGTACTATATAAGAGTATCTCCATATTTTTTTTTTAAACTGGTCCGCCGCTATATCATTAATCGCGATGAAATTTTGTTTAGGGAAGTTTTGTGTTGAGAAAATACTTTTCCTAGGGATTGAGGCGGTTTCTTCATCTGGGGTTCCGGGTTTATTTTTTTTTTTCATTTAGAAAAACACGCTTTTTTTGTATCTTTTTTACTTCTCTCAAATGCTTTGCAATCAAACAGTTTTTTTTTTTTTTGGAAAATATCTAAGCTTCACTTCAAAGTCATTGATTTTTTTTGCATCAGAATTTGATGCCTCAATATATAACTTAATAACACTAATTCTCACTTAATTTGAACTTTCCGTCGTTTACTCTTCTTTTGGCCAAATGGAGTCTTGTTGGTTTCACTATTTTTATTTTCCTACATATTTTCAATAGTTTGGATACAGAAAAATCTATAACTAAATACACTCGCCCAAAACATATTTCTTTTTTAAATTTTTGAACTATAATAAAGTTTCTGCAAGTGAATTCGACTTAAATTTTGAAAAGGATTATTTTCAGAGCTACAGAATAACTTCTAAAAATTCTATCTCTAGAGTTTGGTCTGAGTTCGATTGCCGAATTTTTTAATATAACTCAATTTTCAATATATGTACCTACGCTTAAAAACAGTGACTAAATTCATCCTCTCCGCCGTTTTGTACCATCCAACGGAGTAGGCATTGACTTTTCTAGGAAAATACATGATTTACGAAAATAATGTCCTTTACGTTTAGTTTTATTAGATATTAAATATTAATTAAACTGAATGGAAGGAATACAATTTTCTTGAACCATATATTACGCATTGCATTCTTTGGAATAACAATGACTAATTTTAAAAATCCCGAGAAGAAGAGTTTGAATACGATAACAGATTTAAGAATACCGAAAATAAGAAATTTGTCGAAAAATGCGCTCTACTTTAAAGAGGAACTTTGAAATATTTCTTTGCGGAAAAGCACATTTTTTTCTCAGCGCATACTCCCAAAATAGGCAATTTTCAAAACTATTGTGTTTTGTGCCAGCAGCATGTTTGGTTGTGGATTTTGCTGTATCGCCTCTGAACGTAAAATTAACGAAAAATTTGGTGAACAGAAAAGTACATGGCGGAACTTTTAAATTCGGTAATGTGGCACTAACCGTAGATATATCAAATTCTAACACCAAAGAAAATCTCTGATTGAAAAAGATTTAGTATCTCTGCTATAAGAACTTGTATCGATAAAAGCCAGTATAAAATGTGCAAAGATCGCTGATTATTCTTTTTATCTAATTTTATGGTCCAAAATTCTTTAGAGGCAACTAATTTACCACATTTATTCCTTTGGCAATTAAAAATATTCTCTTTTTATGACTCTTCAAATTTTCTTGGATCAATACAAACTCTCAATGAGTTACTATTAGGGTAGTACAATAGATAAAATTCATATTTGACTGTGTATGAGTCCCTATAGAGAAGAAATCGAACAAGGTCTAGATCCTCACCAAATTCTTTAATAACACAGGACCGGTTCCCCTCTATCGGAGCATCCTCAGGCCAGAATTTAAAAGCAGTTAAGATGGCTAAAGTTTAAAAATAATATAAAATTAAAATTAAATAATATTTATATAATAATATTTTGCACTCCCTAATTTTATTTTAATTTTATACTTTGACCATTCTTAACTGCTTTTAAAGTATTATTAATTTTTATTAGATATAATACTTTACACTCCCTAATTTTATTTTAATTTTAAACTTTGACCATTTCGCACTGCTTTTAAATTCTGGCCTGAGGATGCTGGGATAGAACGAAACCGGTGGTGTGTTATTAAAGAATTTTGTGAGGATCTAGACCTCGTTTGATTTCTTTTTCCCTATAGTACAATGGAGTTTACTTAATCGGTAAGCTTGATGATCCTATTATTTTCCATGTTCTCTACTTCCTCCTGAAATTCGCTTTGATCGTTAAACGCATTTCATCCATGTATATGCAGCTGAACCAATATTATTGTTCACTTTCATCGTGTATACCTATTTCGGTTGGACAACCTATTTGTAAGAAATCACACTATATTGCAGGCCCAGGATGCTGGTTTCTGAACCTGCATTTTTTTTCGTCGTATTTAAAGACTGACAAGTGTAATTATTGATTTAATATGTATTAATTTTGCTTGTTGTGCATGCACGTAACAAAAAATATGATATCTGCTGTACACATATAACGGTTTCATAGACAGACACTATTAATTAAAACTTCTCAAACCAATTAAGAAAAATTTTCGTTGTTGAAGTTATCAACATATATTCTGTATTTATTTAATAACTGCAATTCTCAGCGTAACTTTTCATGAATGTATAATTATAAATTACTAGTCTATAAATATTTTATATTTTGATGGTATCTTAATAACTGTAGTTTCTATTTGAAGGTGTACATTATTCATATAAATCAAAAGTTAGAGGTAGTAGGGGCTTATGTGGCTTTATTTATTTAAAACACAATTAATTTTATGGATATTTCCACATTTATTATGTTTATTAAGATGTTAGAAACGTGATTGATACTGAAAATGTGTTACTAATCACACTTTTTAATCTTCAGCAACAGTAAATGTCAAAACGTCGATGACTTAATTATGTTTCAATTAAGAAAGCCAAAAATCAGGGAAATAGCCCCTGATTTTTGATTTATATTTATATTATGGCTGGCTAAATAACAAACTCCAATAATTAGCTGCTATATATTATTTACCTTAATGAATAAATTGACACTCTCGAAAATGATTCTACTCGAAACGACTACCAAAGTCAAATATTACAATAAATGTACACGAATTATTTTCACTCACGGCGACAACTAATATCATATTAGAATATAATCTAGATCAGACGGTGGCACATAGCTCGTTCCAGAGTGTTGGCATACGTACTTTCTACAGCCTAAGGACATCGCAATAGACTCTAGAGTCTACTTACTTTCATATCAACCGAGCACGTGGTACAACCTTCACTTTAAAAGATATTGCAATAACAGTACAACTGTGGGAGTGCTATGAGAACGACCTTCGCTTTTTATCTTTTTTTCCCCGGCCAGCTCGCTTTCTGCCAGAACTGAAACCAGTACTCACTCGCCAGGTTACGAATACGAAACCACGACGAAAACGCATAAACATCGAATTTAAGTAACGTATTCGAACATGACGCAATAGCTAATTGATATCATAAAACAGTCGGAGAAAGAAACGAGACAAGAGTCAAAAGAATTGCTTGCGATCGAACATTTAAAATGTTTTTGCAACAGGTTATTTTTTTATGTATTCTTACGCAACTTTTCCACACATATTTACGTGCTATGTAGCTTGTGATATATTTTATGATTTTGATAGGTTAGTGATACTCTTAACTACCCTGACTTACAAACGTCTAATGACCTCATGTATGTTTTATAGTTTGCAATATGAATAAAGTCGTTCCACTGTCGTATTTTTTTTTTTGAAATTTGCAAGCTGTATTAATATCAGCATGTACGTTTGTGGTAGTGTAATATAATAAGTGTAATATAATAAGTGTATAAATGTTAAATAAGATAGTGTAATTGACTAAGGAATGTTGACAAATATAATCTTTTTATTGTACCACTGCAACCAATCAGAGGGCTTATGAAAATAAGCAAATCTATACAAACAGCCAGGCAATACTTAGGGCACTAGTGAACCCCAAGATACAATCAAGACTGCTTGTATTCCAGAGCTGAATAACCTTACCGATCGTAATAAAGTCACTTTGTTTTGTCCGCCCGCACATTCAGCAATCGAAGGAAGCAAAAATGCTGATGAGTTAGCACGGCTGTTCCAGGAATATCTAAGACACAGTTCGAAAGCAGTCTTGTGTCACAGAGAAGCAAAAAGAACACTGGAGCAAAACAACCAGCCACTACTACTGAAGAACTACTGCAGCTTAGTATGCATCATCTTCGCATCGTAATAGGTCTCCTAACAGGACACTTTACATTGAAAGGACATCTATAGAAAAATGATATCAGCACTGGAAATACCAACTGGGGGATGTGTAATGAGAAGACAGAGAATGCTTACCGCATTCTGTATGAATGAATGGACGCAAGAAGATTTTTGACAAACTAAAAATGAACCCAGAAGATTACTTCGATTAATCAGCCAGAGACCTGTACAAATTAATGCAGGGTAGTTGGATCGTAGGCATGGCTGGTATAACTTAATTGATAAAAGATACAGGAGACTAAATACAAAATGCCAAGAGACTGCAATGTTTCCGGACACACCGCGTCAAACAGCTCCCACAACAAAAGAAAAAGTATAAACAATACCGACATCTTTAAATCATTCCAAACCAATTAAAAATCTTATATTGTACACGGTTTTCCACGGAACTGGCTAGTCAGAACTTTGCCGACCTAACGAAAACTCAAAACCAGTTTTAAGGATTTGGGACTTTGTTCCCTAATTTACCGGCACAGAAAACGACGGGAGTACCGTGAATAATCGCGAGACAAGAATTCAAAATTAAAAAAGAAAAGGGGATGCACTTCCGCTTTACAAACCTTCGAATAAGTGGGATGATATTCGGCAATCATGCAGGGTGCCAGCCGGCTCGTCTGCGAGGGAGTGGGTTGATAGTAACACAAACCCGAAGATGGATAAAAATTTCGGCGCCACCTGCTTAAGTTTACTTACCCTGTCATGCCCCCAAAATAAGCAGGAATCCACGGTGATAAAAGAAAATCGAGGGATAAAGCGGTTTGTAAAAACTCATACAACAAAAAAATAAAAGGATGGATTTACTGACAAAACAATTAAAATTTTATTATTAAATTTAACATATAAATCCAGGAGAAAATATTGTTGTTGGGTTTAATATATAATTCAAAAAGAAAATAAGCGATACTCTGTACTATATTGTGATAATAACAAACAGTTCTACGGTAGGATGCGAACACCGAACGCTTTGGCCAACGCAATCAGTTCACATAAATTCACAAATAATACTTACAATATAGGTTAATTGAAATTCAAAAAAAAAAAAAACGTTACAGCTACAAATAAAAGCAAAAATAAAACTGAATATTTGAATTAACTACATCGATGGTGAATAAATCACCCTGTATATGGCAAGCCGATATTCAATCGGTGTTTAAACGGTTATATTGAATTTAATAAATAAATGAAAATATAGTTAAATATTAATAGAATGAATTAAATGAATTCGTAATGTTCTACTGAGTTAGTAGCAAGTAACACCCTCCGATCCAGGATAGAACATGTGAAATTTACAGGTTCGTGAACGAAAACGCAACAAAAAAAGATAAGTGATCGGGGTGGTTTTCTATTCTTAAAACTTTAAACGCGAGAGATATTACAAAAAAAAGGGAGCGTGCAACTTAGCTTTGCCCTCGATTAGCTGTTAGTGGGGCGTAGAAGTCCTCTCCTATACGGACAGACAGATCGTAGCCGCTGGGCTGACTCGGCAATAACCGAAACCAGGTGGTCCGTGTAATTCCAAAGGAGGTAGCTTCTCCGAAGGACTTAAAGAGTCGCAGAAATCCTCAGCCGCACGTGGGTACTTCTAAACCTCACACAAAACGATGGGAAGACCCCAAAATTAAAATTAAGGGGGATTAAAAAGAACCTCTAAAATTAAGAAACCCCAAAATTAATGAAAATAATAGAAGCGATAGATTTGCTTACCGTTAAATAACGAGGTTTTTCAACGAAGAGAAGAAACAAGTAACAGAAATGGCGTTGGAGACGCGTGGTTTTCATATTATATCCCAAAATATCAGGCTCATCCGCCGTAATAATCACGAAATTTCCACTTCAAACACAAGCGAAGATACGGCCAACGATTACTTCAAGCAACCTTCCAATAAAATCTACAGATGTATGAAAATATCCAAAATTCCCAAAGATAGGAAGAATTACTGGTGAGAACGCCGCGTCTAATAAACAACCAAGAAGGAATAGGAAACGGAAGAATGAATACGTCACGCAACCAATCAGAAGACAGATAATTAGAACAAGAATAAAGATATGGAGGTGCCCTCTAACGCCGAAAAGGTGTAAACACAGATGAACGGATCTAAATAAAACAACGATCAATCGAACGAATCGATGCGTGGAATCGATAATACCGACATGCGAACGTTACTTTGTCCAAAACAGATCTAACCATACCAAAAAGAAAACGTCAAAAAAAATCTGGCTTAACACTGGAATTGAAGGAATTTAAACGAAAATCAGAGACAGTTTTAAGTATAAGAATCTATCTGTAAGTAAATGAAAAATTAAAAGATTACAAATTCTAGCAAGGCCACACTAACAGGGGGAAGAAATACAATTTGAAAGCCAAAAATTAAACGATAATGTCCAAGGTAGTGAAATTACAAGACGTAGGAGCATCTCTGAAGATAGAAGAAGGGAATGGAGTTACAAAGTCGTCGAAAAGAGCTAGCAGAGAACTAATTCGAGGTAAGCGATAGAAAAAAAATCGTAACAACTTATAATCTTACTAATAATTTAGTACCTACTTTCTCTCAAAAATATTCTTAAACTTCTTACACAGTCGCCATGAACTTTATATTATTTTAAATGAACCATTCTGTACATTATTATTACGATTTTTGCGAAAATGTTGACATTTACACTGTTGCACCTAATTGATTATTTTTCACTTGCGTTAAATGGCAGGGGCCTGAAAATTTAAAACTATCAAGTGCCAACATTGTTTCATCAAAACTTGGTTAAAAGCTCCTGCGCTGTCATACGGGGTCTCTGTATGTATGAACCAACTTAACTTACACTTACAGGTCTCTGGTTTGGTTAATCGAAAAATGAAACTCCTCAAATGCTAATTATCATTCGAGCATTAGGATGTATATATGCTCCTATATATATATATATATAGATATAGCCTTTCCAAACATTTTGGCGCACTACTACCAACTTGTCACAGTTTGGCTGATAGCGCTGGAGGCGAATAAATTCAACTTGAAACTGACCTGGTCCTGTAAACATACTCTAAATACATTGGGGATAGCTTATTAGCTATAAATTATTATTTATCCCTAACCTCGGCGCTACTCATTCTCGGAAATGTGGAAGGTAGGAAGTAGATACCTTTGCCAAAAAAGGGTGCTGCGTAGCAATTTCAGGGACCAAAACCTGCCATTTGCATAGCACCTACGGTTAGATCAGATTAGATTAGGATTTGGGTGGTCTATGGATTTCTTTATCGCGCCCTTTTCAGACCTATTGTCATACTCCTTTTCCTAGAAGGCGTTCTCCAATTTTATCCTCTTAATTAGGCCTGTCATCTTCAAGAGTGGTTTCTTTGGGTGGCTGCTAGCTGTGAGGTTCTCCACACCCATTACTAGAAACCTTGTCTTCATCAGGTCTTCACATTGGCACAGCACATGAACTGGTGTTTCTTCCTCCTCTTGGCTTTTCCTCTTCCTTTATTCAGTAGATCCATAGTAAATTCAGGCCTCTGTCCCTTTAGGAAGTCTTCTGCCTGTCTCCGTGCCGGTAATTTTGCCACTACTCTCTGAATTGATTATGTATCCATTCATTGATAGATTCTTTAATTTGAGATTTGGTAGTGCCAAAGGAAGGGTCAGCTCCAACGAATGACCTTGACGAACCTCGCTTGGGCGCCTCATTTCCTCTCACGCCCGAGTGGCTAGCAACCCAGGCCAATGTTAGTTCCCTTTCGATGCCCACCTCATTTAGGGCGCTTACGCAGTTCCAAATCAACACTTACGAAACTAATCGCTTTGAGTGTGGACTGACTCAGAGACCATAGCGACGCTTTTATTTGGCTTGGTCCATCTTTCTATTTCTCGGACACTATGGTCAATTGCAGCAACCTCAGCTTGGAACACCGTTACGTCTTTACTGAAGCTTACCGAGAAAGTTTTTTATGATATTTTGCGTAAGCTGCGGTAGCTAAACAACAAATAAACTTCTGGGAAAATCAGACATTGCTCCAAAACTGGAACAACTGTCCTGGTTTGGTGCATGTGAAGGAGTATATGCAATCATACCAGAATCAAGAAACTACTTGAACTTTAACGAAAAAGTGTAGCTTGCTAATGAGATTGAGCGCCGACTGTGTTTGGAGGACGAGAAGACAATTCAATACATCTTCTATTCTACTTGATCTTTGTTGACCTTTTTTGGAAGACCTCAATCTCATTCAACAAGATTCTGAGCTTAGGGCCTGGACTTGTTGGATGAACTTTAAGATAACATCCACTCTACAATGGGCAGTGGACGGGATAATTAATCGACCTATGCGGATACTATCTTTACTACATCCCAAAATCCCAGCAATAATGCGCTTTAATTCTTGAATTCTTGTATGTACTTACACATTCGTATGAAGGATGATTAAGCCCCCAAAGCAACATCACTTACAAAAAGATTGATTGATTGCAAAAAATGTGGTTTTAAATAAAACCTTCCGGTAGAATTTTAGATGTTATTAAAAATCAATATAGTATCGGTCCAATTGATAGGAAAACGGAATTAAAACATACGCCATAAAACGTACCAGACCTACATAAATCTCGTATGGGAACGTCGTAAAAGACAAACACGATCCGATATGAAATTACCATGTTGGAAAGCAGTTTCCAAACTGTTTACTCTGATATAAATTCTGAATATAACACGTAAGCGCATATTTATTGAAAGTTACTAGAAATATCTAAGTATTTTCACGACTAACCTAAATTAAGAATCATCGATTCAAAAATATTCGGTTATTTAATTCTTTATTATTATTTATATCTTTACTATAATATTATATAAATTTTAACACTGCATCCAAAATGTTCCCAATATTTTATTCATTTTTGGAACAGTTATTTGCTAAAAAGTTTTAAAGAATGCTTCAAACCACAAAATGCATAAGTAAGGTTTTGAAATTATAAGATTTGTTTTAGTTTTTTCTTTCATTATAGTCGTGTACGGTTGCCGAGTTGTGTTTTGGTTATATTAAGAAGTATTTTCTTTTCTCTGAGTAATTTAATCATCTACGGACTCCACATATCATCATCATAACAGGTGGGGCGATTTTGTGCTGATTGTTTTATGAAGTTAATCGCAAAAGCAATCCATAAGTGAACACATAGTTATTATTTATGGTTATATTTAATGACTTATATTATAAATGTAATACTAGCAAAAGAAAAAGTGCATATGATAGGTAGAAATGGTTACACAAAGACTAAAATATAAATAAAAGCAAAAATGAAAGCAGCCTCACAATAAATATCAATAATAAATGAAAAAATTATTAGCAAAACTGAAATCTATATCTCAGATTGTGTTTTGTTGTTGTCCAAAAACTTTTGACTGAATATAAAGTGGAGATATATTCAGTTGATACTGAATAAAAAGTATAGATAGAGAATTAATAGTTGCAAAGAAATAGTGAAAACTTAAATTAACATGGCAAAGAAAACAAGAAAATTATATATGCTATAACTTACCTTTTCATTTGACCAAGGACTTTAGGAAAAGGAAATCTGCCAAGCAGATGATATAACCATCATTCCTATATACCGATGCACTTGACATATGTAAATATGAAAATAAAAGTAAGCAAATCTTTGCCGTCCAGACAACGCTTGCCAAATGTACTTCCTTATAACGCATAATCGATAAAATAAATGCATATATTTCTCAGATCACTGCAAATTTGTTTTCTCTATAAACGTTAGTTTCTGAGAGTGACATCACTTGTAACGGCAAAATATACACAGGTTATTTATTGATGAGGTAACGCACTATATTGACACTTCGTTATTACGTCATTTTTTGAAAAACGCTGAAACACGTAAATTTTATTTTTATAATTTCGTACTTAGTTAACGAAAAACAAAAAAATTTCTTTCTTGTATTTTCAGTTTTCACAAAATCATATTTTTTTTTTAATAACAATCATTATCACTTTCTTACGAATGACTAAGAAATGATCCTCAATGTTAGGCATCATCGTATTCAGAAAGAAAAAAGTTCCACCACACCAGCTACAAAAAGAAAATTAATAGTGACACCGTACTTAGAAAACACGATATGAAGCAAAAATGTTCTCTATATCAACTAGTGCCTTTGATAAAGTAAAATTGATATATTTCAACGTTTTTCAAAACAAAAAACCGCTTAATGACGCATATTCTGCGTTTCTTTATTGACACGCTGTAGTTCTTTCTCATCGTAGATATTTTTTTGTTAGAAATTCTTTCTCTAAGAGTTGAAAGAACGAATTTATAATATGCACATTGAAAGGTTGAAAAAATTGTTCAAACCTGTAAAAGCATTTTGGTGGCAACGCCGGCACCATGTTAATGAAATATAATTTTTTTATTACTTTTTTTTCGTTAAATTTTTAATTAATACACTTTTTTCGCTTTAGAATGTAAATACACTTGACACTAAATTAACTCCTGAGTAAATACAATTAAAAGCTGCTCTCCTGTCTCGCACGTTTTTATATGCTCGCTTAGATCACTAAAGTCAATCTACTATGTGTATTTATATGTAACGTAGTATTAGCTGTCTGAATTCAAATTGGAAGGCAAAAGCCAGAAAAAAAATATTGCGGTAAAACTCGAGATATTCAGCTCCAGCTGATTGATAATCTAATACTGCGTTTTATATTTGCTATAGATGCCTTGTTGATGTGTGATAACAATAACTATATTTATTATTTATACTTCTGGCAGTGTATTTACTAACTTTACATTTCCATATTTATTCCATCATTGCTCATTCAGCTCCAACTTTCCAGTAATAGTTCCGTTCTAGTCCCTGTTTGATTGTTACCTATACAGGGTTATTATTGTATAGCACTTTTTAAAAAAAGAGGTAAAAGATATACATGAGCAATGTCTATATACAAAAAATTACGGTTCTATGTGCATGTTGTAATTTTCTAAATTTTAGGGCCCAAAATGTAGTTAAAGACGGCCCACATCTGTGTTTACCATTTGTACACACATAAATTTGATAGGAAATGAATTTCAACCATCTGTAAGTAAACATCGAAAAAATTAAATGCTAGGCATAGTGAATTCATTCAAAGCAGATGTTATTTACACAAGATTTAAACTGAGATAAGAGGGAAGCACCAGAATGCAAACAAAGGCAGTCAGGTGTGTTTTTTTATGATGTGCTTTTGCCATGAACTCGGTTATCACGTAAAATAGTAGTACATTTTAAAGGTTAAATTTGTTTTAAAATAAACTTATTATGTTTGCAATAAAACTAATGTATGATTGTTAAATTTTGTAGCGTGTTTCAAATCTATACGCTGGCATTGCAAACGCATGCATCTACTGCGAATAGCAAGTGCACACTAAATGTAATCCCAACGTTAAAAGTGTAGCGACGACCGATGGTTCACCGGTATGCTAAATGAGTCAGGGCCGGACTCCAATAAAGAAAAATCATTTTCTCCGTATTTTTTTGTATATAGGCATTGCTCATGTATATCTTTTACCCCTTTTTTAAAAAAGTGCTATACAATAATAACCCTGTATATGAATTTCGAGAGCTATTAACCACAAGTGATATATATACAATATTGAAATAAAAAATTAAAATTTTGAAATCCCGGGCATTTTGTTCTGAAAAACAGAACAGTACATATATGCATACTACTAAAGGATTGTAGACAGATTTTCTTTTATGTGATGTATAAGAAAGCTATATGTGTATATATTTAAATGTATAAGTTTAAAAGTAGAGGTGAGCATTTTGAAATGTAGAAATGAAATGTTCATATGATTTATATAGGGAACAAAAAAGAACTATTGGGTAAATCGGAAAGCAATAGTTCATTTTTATTCCCTAACGAAGCCCGATCGGTACTTTCACTAATTTAAAGAAATATATATTTATTTTTTTTTTCTTTCTTGAGGTAGCGACTATTATTTAACTTTATTTTATTTTTTATAAGGATATTAATGTAATAAAATTATGTTTAAGTTTCGATAAAATTTATTATCTTCTTCAAAATATTTCTTACTTGTCAACATAATTTTTATAATCATTAATATACTTAATATTAAAAAAAAAATATTACACATATATTTAGTTCATGCCACAACACAAAAAAAAAATTAGAAAAATAATCCTCACAATAAATAAAATAAAATTAGATAATAACCCCTACCTCAAGAAGCAGAAAAATACATTACCGCCTACGAAGGAAAAATTCACCAAAAAATATATATGTAGTCTATGTAAATAGAATGTAATTGTATTTAAACAATTAATATAAACAATACTTTCAGATTGTTTGAAAAGGAAATATGTTAAATATGTATATAGGAGTAAATACTGATGATTTTAAAGAGATAAAATAGATGAATTTTGGGATGTTTAAAATACAACAAATTCTTTTGTAATATTTACTAAAACGTATATTATTTTAAATTAAAAATTAATAGTTGCCTAGAAGTTTCAGCTGTACTTGTTGGAGATTTGACGAAAGTATTATTATGTATGTAGCCAATGGACAAATGAAATTCCTTGTTGTCCGTCTAAGCTTTCGCAATCAATTTATTGCTTCCTCACAGACAAGTACTACAATAGTAAGCCGAAAAATACAACATTACTGAAGAATTTTTAAAAAGGTTGAAAGCCTGATTACTGATTGGAAAAAATCTGAAGGCAAAATATATATTAAAATTGAGTGTGTGAATGTCATTCTTCATTTTCGCGGCTTTTATATTAGTCCTAACCTAACCATCTTACCATGTGGTTCTCTGTTAGGATTTTCACTTTACATTGTAATGTATAGTTTTGTTGAGTATGTTGCTCAATTTTAATACGTATTTTAGCTTGTTTAAGATTATGCAATAATGATTCACGTGCAAAAAGTCTAGTTTTGAGAAAAGGGAAGAGGCCTACGGTTTAGAAACTTGTTTAGTGCAAAAACGAGCCACGGAATATCTCTTATCAACGGTGTTTCTTAGAAAAAAATCTTTAGCTTTGTAATATTACTAAGGAAACTATTAATATTTCTCAGGAAAACTTAACATTTCTTACAATTTGGAAAGACAGTTAAAAATAATATCTTTTACTCAAATAAATCACCTTAATAACCAAAAAAATATATTTTTGGATATATGATATCAAGTACTTACGATTTCTTTAAGCAAACTATTTATTTTATACAAAGTCGATACAGTTACTGATAAAGTAAAAGTAGATTTATGTCAAAACTGTAAATCATCACATCATGATGTTGTAAACAATATAATACGTATAATAGCAACGTTTCCTGGCCTATAGTTGCTATTATATGTTTACAACATCATGACGTTAAACATATTCTACAAATACAGAAATTGCCGTGAAGATGGCGTTTCTTCTATTTCACTACACTAACTTTCCATCATACTCGATATAAGTTGTCTACATGGCATACATAGTTATCAAATATTTATCTATTACTTGCCAGATAAATATTTATTAGAAATTTTTATCAAAACAGTTTTCCCATTGTATACGATGGCCCTTGATTCTTGTGAATCAACTGCCAATGTGGTATAAACAAAATATTAAACTAAAGATTTGCTTTATTAATTTCAGATATTCAGATATTTCATTTCTTATAATCAAATAAATATTTATTTGAATATAAATTGTTGGATCATTCGACCAAATATGTTTTACTATTCCAAACAAAGTAATTTTACTTTTGGATTGATGTCGATTATTTTCAAATCAAAGTTGTATTTTTTCACAAGGAGTGTATTTCCTACCTAAATCACTATTTGTGTCAAATATTTTTTTAGGCATCGAGTAACTGACGTGCAGTGGTTTTAGGTAAGCATTAGAAATTTTCATATTTTGTTTGTCTTTTATGCATTAAATTCGAATTAGATTCACTTTAACAGGGCAATTTCATTTCAACGATATTTTCCTTTTTGTTAGAAAAAAAATCAGAAATACTCAACCTTTCCTCGTAAGTTTACTTCTAAACAAGTAAAACTTTTATGGAAATTATCAGTACTTTAGACATTTTACTTGTGAGTATTCCAGACTACATAAAAAAACCTTCGAAAAATTATGTATAGTTAGAAATATTACTTCTAAAAGTAAAATACCTGTTAGGGGCTCAAAAAAAAATTTTACCCATTTTTTTTTAATGTGTACTTTAATTAGAAATAAATGTTAATTTTCATATTTAAATATTCGTTAAAACTTACCCCTGCTAAAATTATTTATCATTTTCATTGCGTTTTACTTAAAAATATTGGCCAACTACCAATCAGTTCTTTTTAAATAGTAAATTCTTTAAATTTCTTTTCTAAATCTAGAACCTTTGTTTAGAATACATAGTTTGAGTCTGGTTCGAAACCATTTAAATACAAGAAACTACAAAACCAGAATACATTCTTTCAATTTGTTGTAAAACTTTATTTTATTTTGTTTCTAACAAATTAAAGGTACTATTTGATTATTGTTTAAAAACAAGATTTGTTTAATTTATTTTGTTCACGGTGGCGTCGGCAACCCACGACTCTGTGAATCAAACTGTAAATCTCTATTATAATATATAGGTATTTAATAATAAAACAACTTTCTTGACAAGTTTTATTGTGCTGATAATTTACTTACTTATTATTCACAAAACAAAAAATCGGGAGTTGCTTGTTTGAAAATCCAACGAAAATAGCTGGCAATTATGTGCCAGACCATATCTCACTTACTTACCCGGGTAAGCTCTTTGAACGTATTTCCTTTTAAGAGAAATTCTCATTGGGTATTAATGTAAATCACACAAGCCTTCATACATAACATGGCGGTATGAGAGGAAAAAGTGCTTCACTCGTTCCCATTCAGGATGCATGTTACATAGTCTCAAGAACTACTTTTTTGAATACTAAAATTGTACCGCAAAAATAAACGCATAGAAATATATATAAAGGCAAATAGCGACGGAGAAATAAAATGAAAGGCCAGGAGACTGTACTCTACCGAAGAGAATGATTAGAATATCAAAGCGCTCTAGAAATCCTTTGATAAATCGCACATGCATCACTGATGTGAGTATCTGCGAACGTAATATCCTATTTTGCTTCGGCGAGTAAAATCTGCAGAGATTATACTCGACAGATATCGTATCAAGTATTACTAGTGTTTTAGGATTTTTTTTTTTTTTGATTTGTGATAGCTGAGAGAAGAGTATGAAATGCTGTTCACACACTCCACAATGGAAACCTTGCATATTTTAGTAATCAATGAAAGCAGATAGCTGTATAGTTTTCTGTACCATATTACCATTGAAACAGGTACTTACTTTTATAAAACATATCAGTTTGTTGCAATTTAGTTAAATAAAAGATAATTAAGCAACCTATTCATCATCGGACTTTCATTTCAAAACTAGGCACCCGAAATAACTTTTAAAATACCTTGAATTGAATTTAACAATTTCGGTTTACGGAGGGACAAATTTTACACATCTTTCCGACCCTGTAATTTCAACCCCTAATCGAGGATGAAAATCACATCGAAGAGTTTAAATAGGAAGGGGCGTTGAGTCGGACGTCGTTGAAAAGGTCTTGATATTAGCAATCTTTTGGCGCTTTATTTTATACCCCTTTAAAGTTTAAAAATATCGAAAGTTTAATCTTTTAGATTGTTAGATAAAATGATACTTGTTAAAAGTAGAAGCAAATTACTAACAATACATCTGTAATTGAAAAAAAGGTACAAATGTAAACATTGATGTAAAAAACTTAACAAAAAACGTTATTGTGCCTTCTATATTACCTTTTTAAAAAGATTTAGTTTTCAAGCTTGCCTTCGTTGTAAGTGGCCACCGAATTTGAACAATAGTTTACTCATTACAAGAAAGAATTGAAATCATTTTTCTGTATGGAGAAGACCACCGTTGTTGACGTAGAACAGCCCGTGTGTTTAATCATAGGCATCCAGACAAAAATGTTTGCCACCAGTATGTATTAGGTTTAGTTCAGAAATTAAAAAAGAAACTAGAAGCATATGCAATAAAAGTGTCAAGGATCCTAAAGCTTTAATTGAAGCTGCACAAATTGAAGTACTAGATTATTTTGCCATGAAATCTTCAAACATCTATACCAACATCTAGATCTAGAGGATAAAATCTTCCCTTATAAAATACAAGATGATTATGACAGAAGATTACAATTCTGTGAAGTACTGACTGAAAGAGCAAATGCACAACCTAATTTTTAAAAAATATATGCCTTAGTAATGAGGAAAGCTACTTTTTAAATGGGTTTATAAACACAACTGTAGATATTGAGACAATACCAATACACACCCTTTTCATGACGAGCACACACAATTTCCTCAGAAAATTAATGTATGAGCCGGAATTCTTGGATACAAAATTATTGGTCCGATATTCATGGAAGAAAAATTTACTGCTCACTGAGAGAAATATCTTTTTCATTTAAAAAGAATTGCATTTAAACCAATTTCTATATGGCCAACATGATTTGATGTTTCCTTGAAAAGGAATGTAATTTTTTAATTCACGCATTTCCTCGGAAATAATATATTTTTCGTTGAAACAATTTATTCTTTTAAGTTAAAGATATTGATAGTTGATTCAAGTCCTCTTTATTTTGAACTTGAAAACTGTGCAGATTGGCAGAAAATCGTAAGCATTTTCATTCAAGAGGTTTTTCCTTTTCTTGTAATATTTATTCATTTTACACTTAAGCGTAAAAACAACAAAATGCCAATCATCTTTAATCGAAATGAAAATGAATTATCTCCAAAAACCCATGCATTAAGGAGGGATTTGCCGTTAGAATTTTGCAAATCCTAGTAGTATTGGGGAGTGACCATTCCAGCACTCTGGTGTGCCGTTAAAAGAAATCGTCCTTTCAATGACGATGACTCTTATCATATATTGATCTGGTAAATATACCAGATTAGTATGTTACGATCGTAGTTTCCAGCCCATTTTGTGCGAAATATTATCCGTTACTAGAATGAAATAGGAGATGCGCCATCTACGTGACAATTTCTCTACTACACATAAGTATATCTGCTCATCCGCTGTACTATATGGGGAGAAAACTGCTATACGAAAATAAAATGCGATATTTATTTTTACTTTCATGTAAATATTTTGTTAAATTAATAAATACTGCGCTAGCTTCAAATAAATCTACTAACCAAATTATTTGTTTGATTGAATACCGGTATATTTTTAATATTCCTAAATCAAGTACTAATTTAGTAACTGTAACCAAATGCATGAAAAATGGTTGAAAACAACAAGATCGTTTTTCCCGTGTATAACAGTTTTAAAACCTTCAAACACTATATACTACTATAAAGTTCCTTGGCTTATAAGTAAATCAGCATTAATTGAAAAGATTCCAATTATCTCTGAAATTTCTTTAACCTCGCCCGAAAAATATTCACTTTTGTTCATTATTGTTCTTGCATCTGAGACTTATGCACGTGGGAACATGAATAAAACTAAACTACTTCCACGTAAAAAAGCACTGAGCTTGAATACAGGTGCTTGCATTTTCCGCTAAAAGGCAAAGTTTTAAATCAATGTATACATGCGTGTCCACGCAAATAAACCAAAGCGTCCGGCTTTTTTATTTAAAATACTTTTCATAATTCAATAATATGATAACGTATTTAAAACAAACTAAAATATGTTGTTAAATATGTACATAATAATAGCAATATAATATGTAATGTGTATTGTCTTACTTAAACACAAGTGATAAAGACATTATAAAATATCAATCAAAACTAAGGTGCATTCCATTTAATTACGGTTACTTTTCGTCGAAAAGCATGTACTTAAGAAGAAAATAGTCTTCCGGCAAAACAGCGCGCTACTTTCAATTAAAATAAACACTTTTCTGAGAAAACGTATTCTTTTCGTTGAATATGATAAAAACCAAAACTTATAAAACTTTTCATTTAATGCAATCTCTTTTCTCAGTGTGGAATGTATTTAAATCTATGTAATATATCCCCTTATAGCTGAAAATCTAACATCTAATGTAAAGACGGTATCTGTTCTATCCTAAAGTTCAAACTCAAAGTAGAGTTCGAGCAGCGACTTTACCATTGCCTTACAATAATGGGAAGCATTTTGAACACCTGCTGAATTAAGTACAACTTCATTCTGACGCTAATAAAATAATTTTCACTAAAATGTCTTTTAATTTTTAAACTTTAAAAGGGCATAACTTGAAAAAAATGATCCGATTTTAAAAAATAAAGCGCCAAGAGATTGCTAATATCAAGACCTTTTCAACGACGTCCGACTCAACGCCCCTTCCTATTTAAACTCTTCCATGTGATTTTCATCCGCGATTAGGGGTTGAAACTACAAGGTCTAAACTAAAATTTGTCCCTTAATAACAAGATCTTTTCAAAGACATATCACTCAACACCCCTTCTCATTTGAACTTATCGATATAAATTTAACCCCCGATTAGGGGTTGAAACTGCGGGATCGCAGATTTATGTAAAACTCGTCCCCCGTAAATCGAAATTTACCTGTTTTCTTGATAAATTCAATTCAAGCTATTTTAAAAATTATTCAATATCATTCACACACACCTTCAGCATTCTCAGTTGATCCAAAGTTAGATCCTTAATGGGCATCTCGTACATAAAATATTTCCAAGCTTAAAATGTCTTGAAATCTTTACAATTTCTCTTATAAACACTACTGAAATGCCTTTCATTTACATTTAGTACTTCCAAAATTAACTATTTAATATTTCGATTTCATCTGAAGCTTTTTGACTATTTATTTATTTTCTCCTTCTTGTTTGGTAATAATAGCGATATTTTTTTTTACAAAGCTTGATTTCATAATAGTATATTTCAAACCAAGGTAGGAAAGTGCTCTATTGCAGACCGCGGGCAAACATTACAAACCGAGCCGAAGGCGAGGTTCGTAATTGCCCAAGGCTTGCAATAGCACTTTCCTCACGTGGTTTGAATACTGTTTTTTTTTTCAGCCAGTCCAATTTTAACTAAATACTTAAAAATAATAAAGACATACCTGTGAGTGACATGATAAATAGTAGGCTTAATCCATCAAATATATGTCAAAACTGTCAAGTTAGCGTCGTTTTAAAAGTGCTTAATAATCGTTTAATTGAAATTTAGTACCAAATAATTTAGCAATTATCTCATAAATGGGCCCAGACTGGGTCGAATGTACTAATGTCATCTGTCAATAATGTCACATATTATAAAATATACAGTTTCATCGCGTCAATGTCACTCCTCCCTCAAATGAGGGAGGAAAGTGGACACTTTCCTCCCTGTTGGGAAAAAAACATATTCATTTCTGTTGCATAAGTATATCTAATTTAAAAAAAAAACTGTGCAGACAATCGCTCTGTATCTCTTGATGACATTTATATAGATACCCTCATATTTGTTATTACTGTATAATTTTGTTGTATTCATATATATCATTTATAGTTAGTTGTGGTTTTGGTAGCTTCGTTTGGCGTTCTCCTTTTATTTCACCCTTGCAGGCTTGAGAGATAGACCAGCTACTTCGAGCTGATCTCGAGCCGTTTGGCGTCAGAGAGTGAACGATTAGAACTTTGTCTATTTCTTTTCTGTATGTCTCTTGCATATACTATTAAGAGTTGTTCTTATAACATTTTGTTATGTTTTGAAAATGTATTCTCTGTTGTCAATAAACCACTTATTATTATTATTATTTACTATTTGCTCTAATTATACGATTTCGTCTTCTTCTCCTGTCCTTGTAACGTGTTGGTTATATTGTTATATTCTTGCATTTACATCTATCCATTTCATTGTACTTGTTCTTCCCGGCAATGATACTCTCTAAAACAGTGATTCTTAACCTTTTATAACGTGCTTTCTTAAATTTCTAAAAATTACGGACTCCGATACAACTTATATGAAAATAATATATAACTTAAAAATGGTGTTCATTATGTATCTAGAAACACAAAAAAAAAAAAACAATATTTTACAAAAGAAAATATTTACTGAAAATTTACATTCTATAAATAAAAAGAAAATGTTTACTTATGTTTGGTGCAATAATAGATAACTGAATACTCAGTTCTGATTCCACATTCTTCAGGCGGTTTCTATATTTATTTTTAATGTGTACTAGAGATGAAGAAGCTTTTTCACAAAATATGTACGTAGTACGGAACGACATCATAATCTTTAGGGCCTTGTTAAATGGTTATTTCGTGAAATTCATTAAAAATTTTGAAAGGTCAGTTGTTTAAACTGCAGCTTGATTGTGCTGACTGTCGATACTATTTTCTATCGAACTCTTTCCTGCTAATGAAGTTAGTTCTTTAAGTTCGTAAGTATTGAAGGATCTCTTTTCCAATTTTTGTGTGCATCTGGTACAGGAAAGTAATCACGAAAGCTGCGTTGGAAAACTTTGTTGCATGAAAGTTTGTAAATTTTCATGGGACAGTTTATCCTCAGTAGTGGCATGACAACATTTGGGATTTAGAAATGAATCGTAATTTTGATGAACGGTGGTTTCGCAATTCTAATTTAATTTAATAAAACTTCAACTTTGTCCTCGATTTAAGAAATTGTTAGATTTAAATTGAGAGTGTTTAACTACGAAAAGATATCAAGACGGATATTAGTTTACATAAACAGCAAAAAATTCCAATGATCGTAAGCAAAAATCCCATCTATGCGGAATGCAACTGGAATAGCAATATACTGCTGTTATCGCATTCTTATTTACTATAGTAGAAAATGCCATCGCAATCAGCGACAAAGCGGGCAATTGTCCTGAAAGATAATTCCTTTCACGGTATGCCTACAAGGATATCGCAACCGTTTCGGGTTCTTTAAATTTGTGGAATTTGACCTTTGTAGTTTCCACCAAAAAATACATTTAACAATATTTTTCAAAATGTGCATTGGTACATTCATTTTTAGTAGTAATTCTCTTGTTTTCGTCGAAATTTTGTTCCAATCAATTGCTCTGCTCGCATTTGCTCATCTATCTACCAACATTCGTAAGTATAGGTGGCGTAATTTACATCTGAAAGGTATCACAAATCAGATAAAAGGGCGTTCTTTCTTTTTTATTGATGGAAATTTAAGTGGCATAATATATCTGGAACTACTAGAAAATAAAAATATGTATTTCTTTAAAAGTTCATTCTTGCTAGAGTTATATTTTTGTTTTTATTTAGTAAAAACTGCATTAGTAACCAGTCAACGTTACATTACATTTTGAACAATGACTACTTTTGTACATCATTCTAATACATTTGTATCTTAAATTTTCTTGCAAAACATTTTAATAATATTTTCAAAATTTTTATTTCTGCACTGACATTTTCCGTTTTTTTACAAACATATATAGCAGTTTATATAATAACTTACCAACTTAGACCAAATTTAATTTTTTTCATAAAATGCTGCAAAATTTCCTTGTCTTTTGATGGCAATTTGTTTTATTTTGTATATCCTTTATTCTCTGTTGCTACTTGTACAAAATGATTAATAAATAAAAAATTCAAATTCGTTCCATACAGCGCTGGAAAACTACATGGGTGCTATTAGTGGCAATTTCTTCTTTATACTGTGAAAAAAATAAATATTTTGGGTCAGTTAATGCCAACAAAATGATTATCATATATTGAACACCAACATTAATAATAAGAATTCAGAAGTAATTTATTAGGGTATTACACAATATGAAAATGCAATTATCCATTGTATGTACCTAGTTGTAGTAATTAAAAGTAAAATCAATACTCTTAGGTATGAAAATACCCAAACGCATGTTACGCTATTTAATCATGCCGCAAAACCAAGCAAAACGATACGCTGCTGAGTCAGGGGGAATTGTTTACAAAATCGAGCTTATGTGTGCTTCACGTCCGCATATAGGAACTAATAGGCAGAATATACGAAGCTACTTCTATTACTCTAAGTTCTTTGGTAGAGAAACGGATAACCCAGGTTCTCCTGTACAAAAAACAACAATAAAATATAACAAATCAGTAAAAATGTATTTAGGGAAATTGGCTTAACGAATAACACAATAAACCTAAATTTTATGCTAATACCTTGAGTTGCTCTACTTACGTTTACGTGAGCTTTGAGTAAATCAAATATAGGGCGCGTGCTTTAGAAAATCACCCCAAGGTATTAAGCTGGCAATCCAGTGTCATTAGATACTTTAATTACTGCGATTTCAGCAGAAAATTTTAACGAATGTAAGTGAAAGAAGTGAGATTTACTCGTCTATACGTTTGCCTACATTCGAATTAAATTACATTCCGAAATCCTTTGATCTTGCAAATAAAATACATTTTATTTCTGTTGCCAATCTAAAAATGCAATTAGAGAGATTCAATGATATACGAAATAAATAAAATAGTTTTTACCAAAAATCCTGTCTATCAAATTTACCATTTGATTATTGCTGTAGTAATGTTACCTCCCAGTAGCTGTTTTAAAAAACCTTTGGGTAGGCGACAGTGTTAAGACGCTAAGTAACTAGAAAACAAACAATCTTTCAAAATGGATCAACATGGGTACAGAAATCTATCACATCGGATATGTTGGGTTGAAGATATTTACGACGCCTTCGATAATACTAAATGTGCGAAGTCGAACATGCTGCACCTAACCAAAGGCCTCGATTCTGTTAATCACAATATTCTGCTTAAGAAGCTAAAATATTATACCTTACCTGTCTTACCTGAGTTTTACAATATACAATCAAGGGCTACTAATATACGGTGCGGTGTTCCTCAGGGTCATTCTGGATCCGCTGCTTTTCATCCTACATATATTGAGGATTTCCTAGTGAACGTGCAAGGAACTCAGCTGGGTATAATATATACTTTATTTGTGAAAAGCTACGTAATTACCATTTAATACAAGTTTATCCGTAAAGGCTTTTTTAAACTACGCTATCAAAACTAACCCATACCTAATAACCGCGCTATCCTCCCTAGACACTGTTTCTTTCGCTAATTGATCCGCCCTTTCATAAGTTATTGTACCCACGTGCGCCCTAGTCCAAACAAAGTTTTATGTGTATACATTGACGATACTTCGCTCCTAGTACCTAGGCGAACCAAGAACTCCGCCAAATACCTTTTAATGGATTTCAGCAAATAAACTGCGTGTTATCATCAATGAAACGCATTTTACCAACATAATCTCCACGTCAATCCTCAACGGCAATATTTTTAGGAGTTGTTATGGATGAGTGGAGCCAGCATATTACGAGGTAAAGAGGTTAATGGATATAGCAGCACATGGGGCAACAAGGTCGACAAATTTGGCAAACTTCCATTCAGTTATGTGCTATGATATGCCACTCTGGAGCACGTCGGTAGGGACGCATAGGATTTTCCTACAAAAAAAAAAAAACGATCCTGTCTCCAAAGACATCTGCAAAATGGAGGAACCACTGGGGATCTAAACTAATCAGTGCCTTACCAGAAGATCTGAAGAATGTACCATTAACCCATTTCAGATTTAAAGTAGAATAGTAAAAAAGGAGCAAAATAGAAGACTTTATAACTGGTTAATGTACATACATAAATGTATTTTTTAATAGTTTCAATAATTTCGTTTTATTTATGTTAACTTTTGTATACCTTCCATACTCACAGAAATTTTTACTGTTCCGTAAGGTGTGATTACAAATATACTACTATTATTATTATGCAGTTTCTCAGGCTACTGGTTATGTGTTGCTAAAAAAACATCACAGCTCTAAGGACATGTAACGAAAACTAAAGCTACAGCTCTTTCCATGGAATCACGACGAAAAATTGCTTTACCATAAATTATTTCTACACCAGCATATCATAATTTACTTTTAAATTGACAACCAAAACGCTGTTTGTTGAAAAATATGTCTGGGAAGAACAAATCGACTAGTGATTTCAATCGGTAAGCGATAATGATAATTGTTGTACTGCCTTTATGCTTTCCATGGATATTTATTTAATATCTTAAACAATTTTCTCATATATCAATGTGTAAGAAGACATTTTTTGTTCTAACAAACGGAAGCCATCTAACTATTCTTTTGTCACTTTAATTTACCCACTGGTAATTCGTGCGCGTTCACTTGGTATATGCGCCGCTCAAAAAATAAATAACTTGTGGCTGTGTTATGTAACAATCATTGTTTGATTCTAATGTTAATTATTATGATACGTAGTATGCATGGCAAATATAAATAGAGCTACATTTGATCTAGTAATTGTGTGGTATTTCTTTTCAATTTTTTTTTTTTTTTGTCAAGATAACTGTGAAACGATAAGATATGGTAATGAGTCAGTTTAAGCTCTTAAAAAAAATGTCTTATTTTTTGTGACATGCCTAAGAAGTAAAAAATGGATTATACTCTCTAGGAAAACAATTTTCTTGTACCTATTGTTACGATTTAATCTGGTTTTACACCCTTCGCACTTCAAACACCATTACAAAATCGCAAATCACTTAAAAAGCGATTTAAATCTAAAACCTAGCTAATGCCCGGTACCACTCGACCATAATTCCAAGAGTATAATAAATTGCCACTTTGTTGACATTCATACTAGACGCAGGCTTGCCCAAACCGATTAATATTATAATGTCAGAGGCAGGATTTCAAATCACCAATAAAACCAGTTTTAGGCAGTCACTCGAGCGCAATCTAAATATAGATCGCTAGAAAATTATCCGAGCAAGTTTACGACACCTGACAGTGAAGGAATTTAGAAAACCTGCTTATTCATTTTTTTTTATTGTTTTAGAGCAATGTGGTGAATTGTCACATTCATTGGGCACCGAATGTGAAAAATGTATAATATTTTGCTTTATATAACTTAATTATTATTACGTAAGTGTCAGTCATATCATTTACATTAATCAGTTCATTTGAAAGTGTAAAAGTTCAAACGGGTTGTAATTATTATAGTACCATTTGCATAGTATTTACGATATTTATATAACGTAACATATTATATAAAAAATCGCGTAAAGCGTATGAATCACATAAGGAACATTTTATTACTAAAGAGTATTTATTATAATAACTTGATGGTTTGATCTTTAATAAAAACAATAAATAAGAAACAAATCAAGATAAAGTATCATAGATAAAATGGCCTTGCCTTTTGTTTTATATCCTTGTAAGTTGATGTCTGAAAGATAACTGAAAAGAGAAATAGAGCAGAGAAAATCTAATTATTGGGAGAATCTCCAGGAAATGAGGCAAAGTAAAATTCTTCTGGGAACCTATAACCAGAAGAGGTTTACAGAATGCATCAAGCTGAGTAAGAACAATGTTCGCATATTAACAGGAATACTTTCAGGCCATTGTAAACTGAAAGGATACCTGAGTAAGTTTGGATTCGCAAAGGAATCTGAAAGTAGATTTTCTGGGGAACAGAATGAAACACCCAACCATCTCCCCGCAAATTGTGCAGCACTATGCGACCCAAGGGCCTTGCACCTGAGAACATGTGAAATCTAAAAGGGAGACTTACCTAACCTGGGCCCTTCTGATATCCTACACTTTCTGAGGATAGCATTGAAAGGCCAACTGTAAAACAGCAAGAATAAGGAGACACAATAGATCTCTTAGGCAGCTTTCTCACTAGTGCGACTGATTGCGAACGACTAATAAAACTGGCTTCATGAAACTCACTTATTATTTTATTTAACATCCTTTCATATCAATGCAACGTCAGTCAAAAGTCGCGTCACAATAAGAATAGATTAGTAATAGTTGCATACAATTAGTTTTATGAAATCAGTCGCACTAAAATATCATCAGAATCCTCCATTTGGAGGTTATATTTTCGAAGTAAAAATAGTATTTGGATGCATGACTTGTTTTGAGCTCCATGAATGTTTCATAATAAAATAGACAAAGAATTGTCAAAGAGCTATATATAGTTTAGAAAGAGACAAGATAAAACGTATTTGTTAGCTGAGTGTAATTGTCGTGAACCTGTTTAGCTAAATTCGACATCTAACAGCAAAGCAAATCTACCTAATAGTTTGCAAATTGGCTGAGAAGATAGTTATGTAGTCGGAAGACTTTATTCTGTTGTTTATAAAAAAGAAGTAAATAGTTTATGAATTGTAACAATAATATAACAACATGAAATATGTAGTTACTGATTTTTGATATTCTTATCTTTCGAATAGCACTTGCAAAATAAATTATATCATCTCTTTACAATTCATTTTCATCAATTAATGCGCACTGCACTGTTGGGTGGTGGACAATATTAATGTTTCCTATTCAAAGTTAAAATTATTTCAATCATACTTTGCAAATCGAAAACACAATAGTAATGATTGCTAATGAACGTTCGAAACATCAGTACATAGATTGTGGAATACCACAAGGATCTATAATGTTCCTTATATATGTCAATGATTTATAGCAAATAATCGATATAAGTCACAAAGTAAATTTCTTTGTTTAGAATAGTAAAGCATATTTGGTCGAATGATTCTACAATTTATATTCAAATAAATATTTACTTGATTCTAAGAAATGAAATTATTTGAAATTAATAAAGCAAATCTATAGTTTAATAATTTGTTTCTACCACGTTGGTAGTTGATTCGCAAGAATCAAGGACCACCGTATATAATGGAGAAACTGTTTTGATAATAATTTCTAAGAAATATTTTTCTGGCAAGTAATAGAATAGAACCGTCATCTTCACGGCAATTTCTGTACTGGTAGAATATATTTAACGTATATGTTATATTAGGTCACATTAAAAATGTGTGTAACACTCGGTTGATATTAGCATACATATATTTCACCTTACCAAGGATCTTCAGTGCTACTGGACAACCCAATATTTTATGTGACATAAATTTTTATCATAACAATATATATATTTTCTTTTTTTCTGCAAATATATAATAAATATATATATGCAGAAAATGATATGATATATATAGTCTTAATTGATATTTTTGCGACTAGCTAATATTAGTCTGATTGTACAGGGTTGCAGTCTAGGAGCGGAAAAAATTCAAAAACTTATTTTTAATTTATCCAAGCTTTCGTCAATTCTTTTTGTTGACATCTTCAGGGCATCATAAGAATTGTACAAGAGAAATTTGTTGAAATAATGATTGTATAAATATGAAAATAAAATTAATTTATAACTTACATGATTAGTTAAGTTTTTTATTCCTTATTTTATCGTCGTCCTTTCAAAAGTTAGATATTCATTTTTTTGTTAATTGTGAAGCCTTCAACAATGTTGTGTTACTAGTAATACTTTTTAGAAACTATCGGAATGAAAATTAAAAAAGAAATTTGTTTGAAGTTAAAATTTTTAAAATGAAATTTACATATAAAATTATACGACAAAAGCACAAACAAGAGACAAACTAAAACTAGACCGAAATACTTCGCAAATATTATTTTCAATTTTTGTTATTGATTTGATGTGTAGAGAGGAGGAAAAACGACCAAAAACTTACGCAGATACAAAAAGCAAGGACAGAAAATGTTTAGAGAACTAATTTGTTTTAGATTTCATATTAATTAGATGAGAATATATATACCTTAAACTTAAGTTTGAGGTATCAGTTTTTTTTATTCATAGAATTACTATTAGTTTGAATGTGGTACATTTCTAAAAAAAGCGTTTGTTGTAGTTCTGTTCGTAATCCGTGATTTTGGTATCTTCATAATTAATATCATGTTTAGTTGTTTGTTGATGTTGAGTAAGTGCTGATGAAAGGGTTTTATTTTTATTTTTACAATTACTCTTATGAGATATTATGCGAGAATGTAAAGTGGGTGATGTCTGACCTATATAGACTAAATTGCAGTAATTGCAAGGGATTTTATAAACTATTTCTATTTTTGTTTTTGTGAAAATAGTATTGGTGGTTACTACCATTTTTGTTGAAATGTTAGCTGTTTTTTGAAAAAGTTATTAATTTTGGGGTTAATTCTTTAATATAGGAAGGGTTTATAATTCATTGGGTGGAGGTTTCTGATTTTCTTGTGGTATTTTGTTGAGTGGAGGGGATAGGATTTCGGTGCATTCGATTGCTATTTATTAATTTATTGATTAAAGGTAAAGGATAACCATTTTCTTGGTTCTCTATGGTTATTTTTACGAATTACTAAAGTATCTAAAAAAAGGTACAGCATTGTTATTCTCTTCTTCTATGGTAAATATTATTTTATTATCTCTTAGAATCTCTTTTCTCAGTGTGCCTTTCCTTCGAGTTCGGATCTCGTATTAACTGCTACATCGCTTATCAAAAATAATTTCTATCCACATCCGCTATCTGCCTTTTTTTACCACAAGTAAATTAAAAACTTCATCGGTTTCTACAGACAAGGATTTAGATTTTCCAAAGTTTTTCTTCAGGCTACCTTTTTTGCGCTCTTCAACTTTGAAATCCGCTAAACGTGTAGCTTAAGCCAACAGCACTTTGTGCAACAGAAGTTTATCATTTGCTAAATATAAAGATGTATGTGTATGTTGGATCTTTTTTGTGTCTAACGTTGTTTATTGGTAAATTTTAGGCAAAGAAAGGAGGCGAATCTGCATCCTTGAGGAAGGCCATTTCATACTAAAAGACATAGATCTGTTGACCGGATGCGGATAATTTTAGATGGGCATAATTTGCTATCCAGATGTGGATGCTATTCTGAAACACTCTGGATAATAGATTAGGATCCTGTCATTCTAACGTCTGCCTCGGCGAACGATGTTCGGTTTGTCCAGGCAAATATGAGGCATTACCTCCGGAATTAAATGCATTTCCGTATTTTTACATTTGTACCTGCTACTAGCGATAAAATATTTTAAAAATGTGTTTTAATGTTCCAATTCCATGTATTGCATACGTATCTCTCTAAGCGTATAAAACGCATTTCTTGTTTACGCACGCAGCCTTATTATTTCAAACACTTAATTAGGTTTAATAAGCGACACGCTTGAAAAGTCGTATGTGAAAGTGAAAGTAGTTCGTATTTGTAATAACAAGGAAGGTTGTGTTTTGTATATGCGCGTAAGTACTACCTGTATTTGCTTTGAGAATCAGTCGTCTTGTTTACCTATATACAGGCTGTTTCACTGGCAGGGAGTAACAAATAGGAAAAAAGTTTTTATAAATTCTAGCATTGTGATTTCTCTATAATGTAAAGTTATCGCTATTTCTGCAGAGTGCTTCGTAACCTAGCTACGGCCTTCAATTTTGTTTCCGTCCTTTAATTATTACATTTGTTAAAATATCAAATACTTATCAAACTGGGGGCTTTCTCACATTTTGCTGTTATTTCATTGATATAATTTTTCGACTTTAATTTATCATTTATATGCAAACCAAGATATTTCAAATTCTGCCGGATAGCAAATTTACTTTGACCTAATTGTATTTCGCCTTTAACGATAAAATAAATATAATACACTGGACGCTCGAGAAACTAGTTTAGACTAATTTGAATTGTTCGTCTCCACGGAAATCTTTAGTAAAACCGAAAGATTTATTCGCTTTGAACAGAAACCAGAGTGCACGAAATTTTAAGATATCTTTAGCACAGATCTGCTTACATCTTCAGTTGTGTTTACACTTTAACTTTAATATACTGAGTGTTCGTCACTAAATTGAATACTTGAACAACTACAATTACGGCTGTCATTTATTTTTTATTAAGCACACCTTACGTCCGTCTCTTCTTCTCGCCATTGTGTGAACTAATTTTTGGTTGTTTACATATTTCACCGTTTCGCATAAAATACTATTCACATAATTGCGCCAGGGCTTACTGTAATTTATTTTTGTTATGACAGAGTGATAGGGAATTATTTAGTTAGAGTAAGACATTCCAATTGCGTTATGACGCATCTAATAGAACTTTAGAATAGGTCGCTTTGTGTAGTACCTTTAGGTGGAGCACGGGGTTTAGAATGGTTTATAACTATTTTGCTTTTAATAGGAGGAATTTAGCTTTTCATAAATAAAGTGTCTCTCCTACTTTCATTTTTCATTCATTCTGGTCGTATATATCTAGTGTGTGTGTAACGGATCAAATTAATTTAACATTCATTCTTTCTTTTACTACACTGTATATACAATTTTACTAGTTGTATTACCAATGTATTTTTATTTCATTTTAATACATCAAAGTCCATCATCTGAAGTCGACTGAGAAATATCACACATATTGTATCAAGATGCCTGTATTTTGCTATAATAATTTTAATTAATTTAAAATTAAATCTCTTAATCATAATCAACGTAATAGTTAATATTTCTGATTTGATTTAGTAGTATTCTTTTTATTCGCGTTTATTGGTGAATTTATTCTGTTGTTAATTTCAATATTTAGTGCCGCACGTGCGTTACTTTCGGACGCTGACGTAATTCTCTGACTTGCTAGGGGTTACTCACGTGCAAGGTCCTTGTTTCGCTTGGTGTGGAGAAATAATTTGGCAATTTTGGATTAAATTGAGGATGGATGTTTTTGGGAAAATTTAATCTGCCCTATTAAGTTAGGATATTATTCTCACACCGAAGAAAATAACGTAGTAGATTCCACCTACTGATAAGTTGACCAATCATAGATATCTTCGTTTTATTGTTATTATTATTAATTTAGAATCAAGCTCTCAATAGGCATTACTTTTTTTTAAACTTTAATTATTACCTGTTTTATTCGTCTACACCTTAAAAGTTAATTTATTTAATCAAATTTAAATTTGCTAACGCAACTTGAAAAGTTGTTAGTTATCACGTCACTTACTAATTGTGAAGTAACCTTTGTATACAGGGTGCGAATAAACTGACATGTAACAAATTTTACGAAAATGTGAAATGTAGTTTATTTACTGATTAGAAATATTTGATTAAAAACCAAACATCAATGGTTCTTTTCTTTTCGACATGCAGGTATCATATTAAAGTATTTTTGTAAGCTACAATTACGAACATCTCATCTTAAGCGATTCAATACTTTTCGCATTACGTTCAGATTCTTCTGACAATCAAGATTTTCTTTATAAATAATTGCAATATATCTATTTTATTAATTATCGCATCAAATCTAAATTACTGTCTGGAATTATTGTTGTTTAGACAGTAGTATCGTTGCAAACCAGACAACCAAGGAAAACACGCAAAATAAGGAATAATAAACAACTAAACATATAACAATGTGACTGAAAATTTTATTTATTTAAGATTATAATGTAAAAACATGATGTTTTTTGCTATTGCGGCGAATAGAAAACAATTAACTACGTAGCGTACTTATAAAAGAGCAGTAAAATAATCTGCCGCACGATAAAAATAATCTTGTATATTTTACGCCTAGAAGCTGATATGTATATACAAATTATCATATCTAGTAGCTATTGGCATGGCCAATTAGTATAAAATTATTGTGGTTTTCAAGAACGTAACAGAGAATATAAAAACTTAGCAACAACAATGAGCGAGATCAAAACATCATCTTGAAATTGAATATAAATGCCATAAAATGATACAGGAGGTCAAAACGGTAGAGGAAACTGGAACAGAATATATGGGCCTAGAACCAAGTATTTCGTATTTGGAGAAATACCCAAATATTTGCAGGCGGAAATATACGCTACTAAAAATACTTCCAGTTCAATATTGACAGGAATTATCGAAAGCAGGAGATTACATTATGTCTGATAGTTAAGCAGCCATCAAAGTGCTGAGCTCATACAAAATCAGTGTTCCAAGATGATCTGGGAGTGCCTAGGAAAATTGAACGAGCTAGGCAAAAGAAGTAAAGCGACCCTCCTGCGGGTTTCAGGTCACACGGGAGTGGAAGGAAACAAAATAACGGATACTCTTGCAAAACAAGAGACCGGAATACCATTATTATGGTAAGAAATCCCTAGGATAAGCATCAGAAAGCACTGAAGAAATTGAAAAGTGAAATGGAGCTCAGAATATCTAATTATTATGAGGATCTCCAGAGCATGAGACAAGGCTGAAACTCTTTTGAGAACCTATATAACCAAAACTAGTTTATACAATGCATCAACCTGAGTAAGAACAATATACGCTTAATAACACGAATACTTTCAAAGCATAGTAAACTAAAAATACATCTTGGATAAGCTTGGATTAGCAAAGGAATCTGAATGTAGATTATACAAAGAATTTAACATGATAAAACTTTGCTTACATTTTTAACTTTCTTAGGAGACGTCTACGATCGTTAGAAAACCACATATGATCAACTATGCTAGGAACCCAAAAGTATATATCACGTAAGTTGATGAAAAATTTGTTCCTTAATTTGTTCCTCCCCTGTGTATTAAAAAACTATAAACATTGCAAAGTTAAATATAAATCTGCTTTAGAAAAAAAATAGCCAAATCTAAGCAAGCGCCCGTTTCATTGGCTTCTCCGAATATAGCTTTTCTTCTTTTGATTACGCCCTAAGAAACGATATTGTTTCCCGCAAAAAAATAGATCCTTGACAGTAAAGAAATATATATTTTAGACTAACCAAAATTGCAATTAATTTAATACAATTATAAAGTTAAAATTACTATTTCTCAAATCTAGCACTTTCCATTTTTGTCGATCTGTGCCCTGCTCAGTGGCATATTTACGTATGGGCTGAACGGGTTACAGCCCAGGGCGGCAGAATTGTAGGAGCGGCAAATATCTTTACTTAAAACTAAACAAAGAAAACAATAAATGAATACAAAAAAGTGTGTTAAACCATGTGTGAAGAGACTAGTTGTCTTCGGCAACTATAGAACTTAGAAACAGCTATCATGTCAACAGTATGAGGAGAAATTCTTCAAAAGTTTAATGTAACCTCTAAACAGCTGCAGTTCGTTGGTATTAAATTGTGTGTAATTTAAAACCTCTATTGTTCTTTGGCAAATTATATTGAGCAAGTAAGAAACAACTATGCACACTATGACCACACAAATCTTCTATTATTGACTATCAAACTCAAATTGATAACCCAGGCAACCAAATTTAAAGACAATTAGTTTCAGTAACTTCAACATTGAAGCATGAAATTACTTACAATTTTGTATTACATTAATAGTTATTTTAATACCTTTATGTTGAAGTTCAGCAACAAAAATGTGGGAATTTAAATTTGGTTGCCTGGTAAATTACTAGCATAATGAAATGATCAATTATTCCTCTCATTTATTCAGTAGTGCCACCTATATTTTCTTTTTAGGTCCAAACGTTCATTTCGTTGTGTACATTAACGTATCTTATTCATACACCTAACGTGATTACCTTTTCTTTTCGATCCTACATAAATGAGTCCTTGATTTCCCTTGTCAAAGGACAAGAGGATGCAGTCTCAAAACGTCGACAATCCTCGCGAGATGAGGTGGCTAATGTATACCTGTATAATTAACATGGCGGCGATGTTATCTACAAAGAACTACAACAAAATTTTCTTCATTATCAATACGTCAGATTTAAGTACGATGAGATAGCTGACAAAGGGACTCAAACGGTTTATATAACATAGATTTAACGGTTTAGCCGACAAATTTCATAAATGAATCTCTGCATTCTCCTAAACACTCTAGATATAACTCCTAGTACAACATTTTCGGTACTATAGCTCAAACACGTCTGAATTCTTTAGCTGTGCTTTCAATAGAAAGCAAGTAGACAGCTAGATGTAGATTTTATGGATTTGTTTAACGCTTTTGCTTCACAGCAATCCCGAGAATTTTTTTAATAAATAAAACTACTGCCTAAGTATACATGAATGCTTTAAGCAGAAAAAAATGTGATACTATCATTTAATGGAAATTATGGGAGGAAATACTAGCTGGGCCGACGGAAGCAGCCAGATTTGAGTAGTCCAGAGCAGCCTCGAATATAAATGCGCCCTGCTCTAAACATCATTATAGTAAAGCTTTTTACCAATATAGTAGCTGGTAGCAAATACGTTAAATATATTATTTAGAAATTGCCGTAGAAATAGCAGTTTTCCTATTTCATTACAGTAATAAATGTCTGGTCGAATAATACGACCAGACATGCTTTATTATTGTAGCAAAGAAATTTTCCTTTTGGAAGAATATCGATTATTTTCAAGGTGAAGTTGTATTTCTTTATAAAGAAGAAATATACTTGTTAAACCACTATTTCTTTCAAATAAGTTTTTTTGGGAACCTAATAAATATCTCACTGCAAGAAAAAATATTTCTTAAAACTAATGCGTGTTAACGGCAAAGAAATATTTTTCTCAGTGCGAAGCTAACATCGCTTTTAGTGAAATATGTATGTAACTAGAGTGGTTCACTTTCGTCTGCGCGCCAGGTCACTACTAATTGTAAGTTTCATATATGTGGCATTAACGGTTAACCCAAGTATACTAGAATACCGTGTCGAGAAAGAGTAAAATTATTTATTTATGTAACTATAAATATTACATATAAGCCCCTTGCTTTATTTAAGTATCAGAAATGGTATAGAATTGCTGAAAAGTGTATAGCATTACGTGTTTCAAAATTTTTCTCACCAAACCGCTTTCGTCGAGATGATAAAGCATGCTTATATTTTGAAAAAGACCGTTCAATATCTACGAATGTAACACGCGCATAATTAAAATAATCTTTATAGGTAGATAACGAAACAGATGCATCTCGGTGGAGGTGCATCTGTTCTCGTTTTTCCTAATTCGAATTAAAGTACAGGCTGTTCTATTTAAAAAAATTGAGTTTTCTGCATTTGAAAAACTGTCACTTTGTTCCTCAGTTTTGAACACCGTGTATGTTAGAATGTAAAGTGTGCGTACCGTTTCTTAGAGTTATATCTACATTCATAACACAGCAAATTTTGAGTTTCTACTTGCAGTATTAACCGAGATATTAATTTCTCAATGATGCAATGATTGTGACTAAAAAAATAATAAAGGCTTAAATATCTCAAAAACGGCAGCATGTAGCTATAGGAATAGCTAATGAAAACTGACGTATTTATGGTCGTAGAATTCAAAAATGAACAAAAAATTAGATCGTTCTATTTAAAATAACAAAGTTGACATCCATTTCCGGTCAACCGGAAGTGAGATTTTGGTTAAAGTATTTTACATTGATAGTTCCAATTGAACAGATAATGGTGCCAAAATCTCAAATATAAGTAAATAATCATAAACTTTCAATGAAATCAGAAACCAGGCCGCTAAAATACACATTTGCACATATAAATTGTTTTGTTGTGAATATAAAATTAAGCACAATTTTAATTTCCGCATATTTTCTGTTAATATCGCAAGGTTAATTGTTTTTGTAATATAAAGTAAAAGAAAGTTGCTGGAGTCGAAGACCTTTTTTGCGCAAGTCGCTATGAAGCTATCATATCTGCACATTAAAAAAAGATTGTATAAAACTGAAATACGCTGTAAAAATAGTTTAAAATAGTGGTAATGTAAGTTACGAAACCGAATGGCCAAAAGATAAAGAGACGGAATAGTAAAATAAAAATATGATGACAATGTTGTCGGATATGTTTTCCTCGGTAATGGCAAGAAATACTTAGGATGGCTGGAATTGATTTCTATTCAGCTTGCATATTACGCTTCGGCATTCACTTGACGACGTTTAAAAATTCCTTTCCTTTCTTAATCTGTAATATGAGGCTGTATGAAAAGAGTGGATCACAAAACTTGAGTATTACCTAGGTTTGTTGCTAAACTTTGTTTGCTGGTCTTTGTGCTTCTAATAATATACAATTTGAATTATTTCTTTGTCTATATATACCTAGTTGTAGGCATTTTAAGCAAGGTTAAAGAAGTTTATCGCCGCTATGTATCGTTACAACGCGAGTGTATTTGGCCACAGTAAATCTAAATAGACATTACTTTCTCCTCTAAGATATTTCATAATGTGTAATTAGAATGTCCATAAAAACCAAAAGCACTTATTAATTCCTTATCTGTTTTTTTTTTGTAATTTCACTGCCGGTTTTTAATTTCAAGGCAAATATGTACACAGTAAAATTAATAAACTCAGGTGTTGTAAGAGCAATTGACACACTTGCGTTAATTGACCGTGACATCCACTGCTCGGACACTTCCTGAAAGTGTTAAACTTGACAATGGTGTGGTGACATTCAAGTAGAGTCTATTTGAACAAAGATAGGAACAAAATCTTTTATAAGTGTATGTAGATAAATTAGGCTATTAATTGACACGACACTAATTAAAAATTGTTAAACGTGAAACAACAACAAAATCTTAATATTCAACTTGCACATTCCATACAAACATTTATTGGTTTAATGAAGTAAATATTTATTAAGCAGAAACGATCTTGAAGACCTTGAAGTTTAATCTTACGTAAAATGTATACTAGAACAGCTGCATCTGCACATGCACAATACGAAAAAAAAGAGTTTTTGGGAAAATAAGTTTTATACCTTTGCTTGTATATATTATTCTCTGGTATTGGACAAAAAAATGATTTATGAAAAGTTAAATACGCCAATATTTCATTGGTTTCAATTAGGAATCTCTTAGACAACTTTTCTCGGCAACTGCAAAATAGCGTACAACGTTCATTTGCAGTTTTAAACCATATACTCAGTCTAAACTGAATAAATGAGATTTGAAGGTATACACGATATGCTGGTAAACCTAATTTAAATTAAAACCAATATATGGAAAAGGATTGATGTTGTTTATACCCTTCACACTTTGGCTATACTACTTTTCTTGATGAGATTGAAAATACTTTTGACATATTCCTCAATTCGATCATGTCATTTTACTTGACGATGTCAACAACGATATGGCTATACATAGTGGCGCAAAGTCACTCACGATATGCCTTAATTTTGAACTTATGCAAATAATAATACGCTGATAGATTTAATTTTTATTAAAAAATTAAAGGGATTGAAATAATGGTTCACCCTCTCATCAAATTTTTTTGATTAAAGCTACCGTACGGTTTCGTCCAAACGAGGATATCCTCAGACAAGAATTATAAAAGCAGATAAAGAATGTTCAAAATTTAAAGTTATAAAATTAAACTTTAAAACTTGTGTAGAACTAGTAAGACACAAACATTGGAGCACTAACGAATTGCTCATCGAAAATTCAAATCAAATAAATAATGGGGCTTTATTACAATTTGGATGTGCCATAATTTATTTTAATAATTTTTAACGAAAGATCATGGGATTCAACACCATTGAAACTTTTTTTAAAGCTTCTTTTCTTAACCATGTATATGTATTTTAATTTCTTCTTTTTCTTTTTTTTTTAGGCCATAAATATGGAAA